>JABUQX010031182.1:0-25000 GCA_015478945.1 Trachelipus rathkii | reverse complement strand
CAAAAAGAAAAATTAAAAAAGTTATAGCAAAATGCTGTATCAATATATTCTAAGAACCATTCGGTTGTATAAGAGAAAAATATGAGACATGAAGTCTTATTCAATTTAAGTAGACTAAGTAAACCCAGAAGGTTGTAATATAATACAAAGAATGTTATAAATCTTTAACCATAAGGTTGTCAATATTGTAAAAATAATATACAAATAAATAAAGAGTTTTAACCTGATGGTGTAAATATGTAAATAAATAAACTATAATAGCAATAATATAAATTAATGAACCAAACGGTTGTCATTAACAAATTACAATTAGAATATAGTAAATATTAATATTAATGATATGTTAAACCATATGGTTGTCAATACAAGAAAATACAAATAAATACAAAAAATTAAAGTAGCATCAATTTTCTAATTCCATCTGATTTACAAATACAAATAAAGTTTATAATTTCGTAATGTTTTTACACTTCTTCTAAAATAATGTATAGTTTATCCAGCTGGTTGATATTAGTCTTTTTCTATAATATCACTTCTTTTCTATTAGTCTTTTTCTTTAATATCACTTCTATTTATAGTAGTCTTTTTCTATAATATCACTTCTATTTATAAACCACTACTGTTATTGTTTAATATTACAGAATATAAAGTTCTATTCTTCAAATTTTTTAAACAAACAATTAGTTTTTCTAAATAATATTTAGACAATAATCCATCCACTTAAACAGAAATGTTAACGATGAATTGATCCACAAAATATTGTAGTTCCACTTCAATCAAAAGAAAAAATCAACTAAGAAAAAAAATCCAACTAGGAAAAAGAATCCAACTAGGAAAAAGAAATCCAACTAAAAAAAAAAACCTGACCTGAAGAGAAAAGAGCAAAGTAAGTTTCTCCTCTTCTTTTCCTTATACATACATAATAATTAAATGATGTCTATAATATTTCAATATGCAATATTTTAAATATTTAGTTCAATTAAAATATTTTTAGTCCAAGATATCATAACTTACCCCGACCATTATCAAGTGTAATTTGGAGGGGGTTTCTTGTTAATTCTTTATTTTCCAGCTGTGAATTTCTGAAGACTTCTGCATTTCTGAAGATCCCAATTATGGTCGAATTGTTGGATTACTGGAACAGGTAAGTTATATTATTACATTTCATTTATCAACATTTTATTATGATTAGTTTTATAATTTATAATATGAGCAATTATTATCTTTTCATTACTTTTCACTACTAACCTATACAGGAAAGCAAATCAGTTTCATCACATTAAATTCATCACTTCACAATAAGGAAAGAACTTTTAGATAATTTTATCACTGGTATTTCACTTTATATATTTCTATGAATAATGTTTGTCCAAAGTGATAATCATCAATATTCCTTGAAGAACTATAACTACAAAAATACTAAGAAACACAATGTTTCAACGATATCTATGTTCAATTAATAACTAAAAAGAAAAAATACAGGTAAGTAATATCTGTTTGGTTTATAAATATAAATAATATCTAAATAATAAATAACACATATAGATAACATATATGATGATTTTTTTCTCCAACTTTCAGGATTACCTGATTTTTCCAACTTTCAGGATTACCTGATATTTCTACAAAAACAAAATAAAGAAAAATGACAAAGTAAATTTACACTTTACTAATAATATAATATAAACAACAAAGAAAATAAACTTGCGCAGGCAGCAACGGACTCCCGTTATATATAATTATATAGTAGTATATATAGTAATATATATATATATATATATTTATAGTATATATATATAATATATATATATAAATATATATAATATTATATATAGTATTATAGTATATATGTATACATGATATTATTATTAAGTATATGTAATATATTTATATATATAATATAATATATATATATATATATATATATATATATATATATATATTATATATATATATATATACTTAAAGTACACACCCCTCTTCTAGATAACACTTCACAAGGACATCCCTACTACTCATATCCATGTGTGTGGGGGAGAAAAGAATGGCCCACATCGTATGTCCTGCGCCCGTGTCTCCGTAGGCCGACTAAGGGGACGGTGATAAGTTGGGTTGGCCTGCCTACTAACCTTCTATTTCTTGCCAGGAATGCTAATAGCAGGCCTGCGGAGGGGTCGTGATCGCCATAAAGCGGCCTCCTATTCTTTCGGGCGAATTGTGATGAATTCGTAATGGGTACATGAAAGTCAGAGGAAATGAAAGTTGAAGGAGAAAAGGAGAGAGGTGATGGATGTATTTAGAAAGGGCAATATTGATTTGCGCGCTGTGACTGAAACAAAGATGAAGGAAATGGTGAAAATTGAGTGGTGGTGTGAAATGTGTGTTGCTGGTGGGTGGATAATGATGAGAGAGGAAGAGAAGTGAGTTGCAATTTTGAATGAGTGACCTGTGGTACAAAGCTATGGTAAAACCTTGATTGTGTGAGTCCTAGAATTCTAATGGGTAAAAATTTAAGTTTTGAAAAGGTCAAGGTAATGTGTGGTTGTGACGTATAGTCCATCTGAGGAAAACGTTGAAGAGAGTAGTGCGATTTTCTGGGATAAATCTGAATGATGTTCTGGATGGGTGTGAGTAGGAGCTTCAGATTGAAAGTGTTGGGGGACCTAATGGTTGGATAGGTGATCAAAAAAGGGAATGGTTATAACAGGTGGTTTTGGGTGGCGGAGAAAATGAAAATGGTAGGAAGGTGATTGATGTTCTGTGAAGAGAGAGGTATGTGTGTAAGTAATGATTTCTTTAAACACAAAGTATCCATAAGTATTACTAGAGTTGGTTGTAGGTAGAGATGGTATTCGAAGTGAAAGTACCTGATTGATTTTAGTGCTGGTGAGAAGGAGAATGTTGAGTATAGTGTTGGAAGGATGTTTAAATCAGTTAGGGAGGTTTAGGAATGGGATTATCGGATACATGTATGTTGTGTCTGTGTAAAAATTAAGTGTATGGGGGCATGGATGGAGAGGAAGGTGATACGAAAGGATGTAGGGGTAAATTAAGAGTGAGAGTTTAAGTGAGCAAGACAATAAGGATAAGTATGTAAGATCGCTCTCGCTAGTAAACGGTTGAATGTGAACAAGTTGATAACTGAACAAATCTGGGGGCAAATGAAGGAAGCAATTGTTTAGTTAGTGCCAGAGTGTAAATATTGGTGGTATGTACTAAGTAGGAAGTGAATGGTTAAGCTAGTGATTATGGTGGTAATGAAGAGGTGATGGTGAGTTAAAAGTAAAAAAAAAGCGTGGTTGAATGTATTAAAAGCAAGATGATGAAGTCTCAAAAGAAAGAATGCTTGGAATTTATATATAGGAGGAAATAATAGATAATACAAAAGGTTGTTAAACGTAGGTAGAAAACAAGTAAGGTAAATGGAACAGTTTGGAAGGAGGATGAATGAGAACTTACAAGGGAATGGAAGGCTCTTCTGGAAGGAAGCGCGAAAAGCGTTAAGAATGGAATAAGGGGAATATCTGCTTAGAATAATGGATAGGGATGGTGCTTTTGTTAACTGATGAAATGGTGTAGAGAGGAATGTTGGAAGAGATACTTCGAAAATCTGCACAAATATTAACAGTAATGAAGAGGTGATAGGTGAATGTGTGTGGGTTTGGATGGTGCAAAAAGGAATAGGTATTTTGGGGATGAGGTTATTTAGTAAGGAGGAGGTATGGGTAGAGTGAAAAAGTTGAAGAATGGTAAATCTGCAGGTATAGAATGAAATTACTGGTGAATGATCAAGAACGGATGCGAGTTGGTGAATGATTGATTGGATAGTTGTGTAATAAAGTGTTTATAGAGGGTAAAGTTCCAAGGGATTGGAGTGGAGCAGAAATAGTACCTTATATAAGGGTAAAGGGAGAAAGGGGAACTGTAAGCAATTATGGGGTAAATAAGTTTTATTGAGTGATGTCAGGGAGGTATAAATGCTGGTATTATTTGGTCGAAAGAAGTGCTCGAGTGACTGTAAGGAACTGATTTGGTGAAGAAACAAGGTGGCCGTTTAGGATGGTAGAGGGATGTGTGGATCAAAAAATCTTTACAATTGAAACAAATGAATTGTGAAGAAAATGAGGGGATAGAGAAATAAATTGTATTTTTAGGTTTATGGATTTGCAACAGGCGTAATATAGGATTAATAGGGGAAGGTTTATGGCAGGCTGTTAGTGATTATATGGTGTTGGTGGTAGGGCTTTCCTGAATGGAATCAAAAGTATGTAATGACGATAGTGAAGCCGTGTGTAAAGAATAAATGGTGTCAATGTGATTGGTTTAGGATTATTAATAGCGGAGTAAAACAGGGTTGTGTTATGTCTCCTTGGTTATTCAATTTGTATATGGGGGTTGTGAAAGTATTTCGAATGTGGATGGCAGGTAATGGTGTTAGAATGGTGGAGAATGGAGATAAGTGGGGGGTGCCCTACCTGATTATAGTGCGGATGATTTGGTTCTGCGTGGTGATCCTGAAGAGAGTTTGAGAGGATGTGTGTAAGAAGAGATTTGGCAGGGTGTGTAAAAGGAGGGGTTTGAAAGTAAACGTGGATAAGAGTAAGGTTATGGTGTGAGTGAGGAGGCACTTCCTCAGTGTGAAGTTATGTTAGATGGTGTAGCCAGCTGGAACAAGTGTCTGAAGTTTAAAATATCTTAGGGGTATATGTTGGATATGAAAAGGGAAACGGACGATGCAGAGTGTAGTAGAAAAGTTGTGAGAGTAGGCTAGGAAGGTGGCTGGTGCAATTAAATCGTTGGTGAATGTAAAGGGACTAAAGTCTTGAGTGTGCTTAGGGTCTTACATGAGGGTAATGTTGTTACCTGTGTTATTTGCATAGTAGTGACTATAGTCTGGAATAAAGAAGTATAGATCTAAAGTTGAATCTTTACAGATGGACAATCTTAGGGGTGTGCTAGGTGTGAGAAGAAAATTGATAAAACGAGAATGAACGTTATAGAGAGTGGTGTGGTGTGAAAAGAAAGGGGTAAAATGAGAGAATAAATGAAAGTATGTTGAGATGGTTTGGTCAATATTTGGAAAGGAATGAATGATAGTCGGGTTGGTTAAGCGGATGTATTCGGGTGGGCGAGTGTGTTGGGAACCGAAGCGGCTGGAAGACGAAAGAAAAGTGATTGAGTCAGTAAACGAATGTTTGAAAGGAGAGAAATGTGTTTGGTAGAGGCGGCTAGAAGAAAGGTGTATAACAGGAGTGAATGGCGGGGGGATTGTGAGGGGGTATGGTTGTGGCCCACCTGGGCAGGGGATGAACCCTTACACTGACGATCTACCATAGTGAGGGTCAATCGCTGTCGCGATGAAGCTTTAAGGGTGGATTTCTGACTGACGATGAGTTCCCAACTAATTAATGGTACCTGAAGGGGGGCGTAAAGGCTGGGCTTTCTTTTCGACTTGTGTAATGTTCTTCTTAACTGCCTTTTTCTTTTCTGATCCCGTCGCGCACACTGTATCCCATTCTTGGGAATATAAGGAAGATAAAGAAGAAGAAGAATATACATTATATATATATATTATTTATATATATATAATATATAGTAGTATATATATTATATATATATATATATATAGTATAGTAAGTATGATACTATATATAGTATATGATATATATATAATATATATATATATATATTATACCGTATATATAGTATTATAATATATATATATGATATATATTTATATATATTATATATATATATATATAATATATATATATATAATATATATATATATATATAAGGCTGTAGACAGGGGGTTTAACCCCCCGAAAGTAATTAAAGGATCAAAATTTTTTATTTCTTAAGCCTCTTGATAATAATAATAATAATAATTAATAATAAGAACACCTCGTGGGCGTAGGAAGGTTAACTCGCGACTCTCTGCGAGAGGACACTGGTTCCAATCCTCCACTTGGCAGTTGGGAGTTTTATCTCCTGGGGCAAGAATTAAAACGACTGGGAACACGTTGGTGGTGCTAGTTTAGGATAGCCGACCCTTAAAATTTGATTTCCTGTAGGCTCCCAGTGTTACCCTCTGAAAAGGGGATAAAAGCACGTTAAAAGGAGATTTTATCATATAATAAGAAATAAAAAACCTTAAAAGTAAAAACAATAATAATAATAATAATATTTAATAATAGTTAATCAATGTAAATGAAAAGTATATTTATTAATGGAAATGAGGAGCATGTTTGTGGTCCGTAATCGATTTGCTTAAGGTTCAAGTGGTCGTTCTTCATATCGATGTATAAAATATTTAGACCCAGGAACCTAATGTAAGGTTTCCAAGTTTGCAGATGAATGCAAATTGACTACATCAGTTAGGAATAATGATGAATGTATAAAGTTTAAAAGATAAGGAGGGTAGCTGTAATCGTTGTAATGGGGATGAGCAGGGTTCATTCCTTCTTCAGGCTAAATTCTTTCTCATCCTCATAATCCATGGTTCGTCCGTGCTTGCTCTCTGCCATTCAGGCTAAAGACAGTGCGTATCGGTTGGAGTGGAAAAATTCTTCGTTCTCCTCATCCTCGCTAATTTTCATTCAGCTAGAAATCGTTGCAGGGATTACTCTTCGACGAGCAAATCGGGCTTTCATTAAACGAAGTGCGCTAACACTCCTAGGGATTTTTCTACTGACAAATCTTGTCTGGCCTCTTGCCAAAAACATCTTCTAGAGGGCCAACTTCTGTAGACCTGCCTTTCCTCCTCTTATTCAATCTGAAGATTCTGTTGCTAAATCTCCAACTGAAAAGGCCAATCTCTTCGGCATTCTATTTTCCTCTAACTCAACCCTGGACGATTCTGCCATTCCTCTTCCTACTCCTCTCAGGTGTCCTATACCTTTTGGGCCTGTGATTAGCACTTGATCGGGTGCATGGGCCCCTGAAATCTATGAACGTTAGGAAGGCGGGTGGCCCGGATGGCAGGCCTCCACGAATTTTGAGGAAGTGTGCTTCCGTGCTATCCCCTTCCCTCGTTCAACTATATTCTCTATGTCTCAATACTAGCACTTTCCCTCAGTGTTGGAAGCTCGCACATGTCCAACCTATTCCAAAAATGGGAAGCCGCTCTGATCCTTCTAACTATCTCAGTATAGCTCCCACTTGTATTCTTTCTAAGATCTTTGAAACCCTTCTCAATTCTCACTATTAAGATCATCTGGAAACTCATTCCGATTGCCAATACGGCTTTCGGCGCTCAAGGTCTACTGACGATATACTTTTCTATCTAACCGGTTTATGGTTTTTCGCTTTGGAACTACGGGGAGACTTGCGTGGTGGCGCTTGACATTTACAAAGCATTTGACCGAGTATGGCACGCGTCACTGCTCTCCAAGCTCCCCTCCTTTGGGTTTTCTCCTTTTCTTTGCTTACTTATGCCTAGCTTTCTTTCAAATCGCTCGATGTCGGATGTTGTTGATGGGGCAACTTCTTCTTTTTCTGTCAATAGTGGTGTTCCTCAGGGTTCTGTCTTATCTCCTACTTTATTTCTACTTTTCAGTAATGATCTTCCACCTGCACCCTCTAACTCTATCCACTCATATGCCGATGACTCGACCCTTCATTCTTCAACTCATATCAATTCTGCTCCCTCTTTTACTTCTAGAATTGCCTCTCGTCTTAATCTTTGTGATTCTATTCTCGCTGATCTGGATAGAATTTCCGGATGGGGTCGTCTCAACCTTGTGAAATTCAATTCTTTAAAAACTCAACTTCTACAAATCTCCTTCTCCAAAACACCTTCTAACTTTCCTATCTCTTTCGACGGTTCTCTCGTCTCTCCTGTTGACAATATAAACATCATTGGCCTTTAAACATAAAAAAAAAATCTCGGAAACCTCACATCACAACGGTTGTTAGGGCGGCCTCAAAGAAACTGGAAGTTCTGTTTAGGCTGCGATAATTTTTTTCTCTTCTCAGTTGCTCCTGCTATACAAGGGTTTCATCAGCCCATGTATGGAGTACTGCTCTCATATCTGAGGAAGGGGGGGGCTCTGGTTTCACTCGGCTTTTGGACAGGGTCGAGTTAAAGGCCAAAAGGCTTATAAACTGTTCTGTACTCTCCAGTTCACTTAACCCTCTATCTTTGCGGCGAGATGTTGGTACTTTATCTCTACCCTATAGGTACCGCAGCGGCAGGTGCTCGAGGGAATTTATCACTCGCATACCACCACCTTTACGACGCTTTCGTAACACAAGGAGTGCTGCATCTGCGCACGAGTTTTGTGTTGACATTGGTAGCACCAGGATAGTTCGCTTTGGTTCTTCTTTCCCACCACCTCTCTTCTGTGGAATTCTCTTCCATCTTCTGTATTTCCTGCTGAATTTAATCTCCTCACTTGAAAATTTGCGTCTGTGCTCATTTGCGTAATTTGCGCTAGAGGGTGAACTTTTGAGCGTACTACACCTCCTCCTTGAATAGGGCTCTGCCCGTGAGTAGTGGTGACAACTGTAAAAAAAAAAAATTCTGGGTGGGTAGATATGTGGCAAATTGGCAAATGAACTGAATCTCCTACTCACCCCATACAAAACATCATTCAGATTATCCCATAAAATCGCATTCACTTCAACATTACCCTCAGATGGACCATATGTCGCAACCACATAAATTTTGACCATTTCAAACTTAAATTTAATCTTTAGCAATTCTAGTAATTCACACACACAAAATCTACCATAACTCTTACCACAAGTCACTCATCAGAATTGCAAATCATTCTATCCCTCTCTCATTCCTTTCCACACCAACACAAACACATTTCACACCACACCACTTATTTTCACTGTTTCCTTTCATCTTTTTTCAGTCACAGCAGCAAATCAATTTTGCCCTTTCTAAAATACATCCATCACTTCTCTCCTCTTCCTCCTCAACAGTAATTCCTCTGATATAATCATTCCATGTACCCATAACGATTCATCATTTTCGCCGAAAGATCAGAGGCCGCTTATGGCGATCACAACTTTCTCCGAGGCATGCATTAGATATCCCTGGCAAAAGATAAGTGGTAGTGGGCAGCCAACCTACTACCACCGTTTCTTAGTCGCTCTACGACACGCAGGACATACGATGTTGGGCAATATTTTTTCTCCCCAACACATAGGGATATATAGGGATAAAGATGTATGTTAAGATGGTTTGTCTAGAAGAGGGGTGTGGGATATAAGTATGTTTATATGATATGTGGATCAAAGGTGGTGTATCTAGATGTTGTCTGGAGATGAGTGTGGATATGAAAGCAGAACGAAAGGTGAAGCCATTAGGCATGGAATGTCATACATACCAATAATAGCAAATGGGTTTACATATATAATATAATATATTATATATATATTATATATATATATAATATATTAGTATATATATATATTATATATTATATATTATATATATATATATATATATACTGAATATATATATATATATATTATATATATATATTATATATTCAGAGCTGGGGCGTTGTGCGACGAGTTGCGCCTATGGCACACTATCAATTTGTAGGCGCAATAGGCGCAACAATTTTTAAAAAGGGGGACTAAGCAAAGGCGCACAGCCCTCTGCGCCTATAGCCGCGCCTATGGACAGGAACAAAGCATTTTTTTTACCCTTAAAAGTTAGAAATTTAGAAGCGAGGCAAACTTGTATCATTCTAAAAACAGCAATATAATATAATATACTATATATATAATATATATATATATATTATATATATATAATATATAATATATATATATATATATATATATATATATATATATATATATATATAGTATATATTATCATATTATATATATATTATATATATGTGGTAATTAGTCGCATTTGAAGGGTAATATCCTATCAGATATGGATATTTTAGAAAAGATAAAATCGATTTTATAATATTGCCCTCTAGGAGAGTTGGCTTTCGTTTGAATTAATACAGAATGTGTTTGAATGCATACGTCTATATTATCAAAAACAAAAATAAAAACAAAGTAAATTTTTTCAACATTTTACACATAAATATAAAAATATATATTTCACAATATATCTTTTTACATATATATATATATCATATATATTATATAGTATATATATATATAGTATATAAGTATAATATTATATATTATATAATATATATATAATATATTATATTTAATATATAGTTTTTGCGTGATAAGTTTTGCGTGATTTTAGTGTGAGGTTGGCAGATATGTGTGATGGCTGTGTGTGTAGCTAGTACACGAAGTTTGTAGCGAGACGTACTGTACTTCGCTGGTAGGGTAACCGTTCGGTAGCTCAGATTGTACCTGGATTGTGCGGATCAGTGAAGTTCGGAGTGTTCACATGGTAGAGTGGTTCGGATGGAGGTCATGGAGATGTATATGTAGAGCAGGCGTCTGATACCGTGGGTAGATAGTAACGGCGGAGAGCAGATGAGTCCCGTGGTTCTTTTATGGCGTTTGGGAGAGCAGTCGTTGTTAATTTAGTGTCAGATGTAGAATAATGGACTGACTTTGGTCCGGGTGGTGTAGCGGGCGGTCTTCTCTTGAGCGGTTGTGGTGATGTTGCAGTGTGAGGTGTCGGGTTTTTCTTGGATCTCCGTCGTGGCGTTTGAGAGATATATGAGCAGTGAAGAGGATACGGGGAGGGGTGGTTGCTTGTTATGGTCCCGTTCTCTTAGTGGTCTTCATGTGGGGTGTGTGAGGGTTTGCAATGTTGTTATAGTTAGGCCTCGCTGTTGGTGGTACGCGATTGGTGTGTGGTGGGAGTTGTGTGCGGTTGCGAGGTGATGAGTTGGTGGCCGTATGTGGCTATATATTATATATAATATATATATATATATATATATATGTATATATGTACCGTATATATATAATATCATATATATAATATATATATATATATAATATAGTGTATATCATTATATATAATATATATATATATATATGTATAATATATATATATATATATACTATATGGTATATAATATACATATATATATATATATAGTATATATATATATATACTATATATCTATATATATATATATATATATATATATATATAATATATATATATAAGTATATATAAATGTTAATCAAACTTCACTTAATTTCAGTTTCATGTATTTTTCTTTAATTTTTGTTTTTAGGTTAAGTTAGGTTAGGTTAGGTAAGGTTTGGTTAAGTTATAATCTAACTTAACCTAACTTACTTAACTTAACTTAACAACATAAAACTTAACTTAAACTTTAACTTAACTTAACTTAACTTAACTTACGCATTAACAAACTAAAGAAAAATAACCTGAAACTGAAATTAAGTGAATGATTAACTATATATATATAATAATTAATATATATTATATATATATATATATATTTATATATAAAAAAAAATAATTATAATTAATTAAAATTTAATATAAAAAAAAAAACGATAATATAATATAATATTTAATTAATCATAATGATTATATATATATATATTATATATATATATATATATTATACAGTGGGCGGCTCGTCCTTTATGGGCTATTGGCTGCAGCCCCTCCAATTAAAAAAATGCAGGCATCAGGAATGTGATAGAAATATGTAAATTTTTGTCAAAGTAAGTGATCTGAGTTTTTTTTTAAACAAATTTAGTACATAAAAAATTAGTAATCAATTAAGAAAATAACAAAGGAAACCTTTTTCCAACTGCAAATTGTGCGTACGAAATTTATTTCAATATATTCAATTAAATAAAAGTTTGGGCTGCGTAACTTTTTGCGGCGCTAAAATAAGCAAATTTTTTAATAAGTTCTTAAAAAAAATAAGACAAATATAGCAACATACGAAAATAAAGAATTCAAAATTCCTATAGTACTTTTTTATAATGTTGCCAGTTTGGCTTCTATTATTTCATAGCAACTTGGAAATTTATTTAAAAGAAAATTAGGTTCAAATTTTTAGCATGAGTTGGCTAGATTTGTCGCATGTAATTGTCCTTCTTTTTACTTGTATATACAGATCAGAGACACTAGTCAGTTTATTCTCGCAATTTTTACGGGGGTAGAGCTTGTGTTTTATTTTTTTTGTGCGAGAAATAAGTGAAAATATATGCAAAAATAATTACCGTGTGTGTATTATAATATATATATCATATATATATAAATATATATATATAATGTATATATATTTATATATATATTAATTATACGAATTATATATATATTGTATATTAATATTGTATGTATATATATATATAGTATAAGTAGAGAGGAGAGAGAGAGAGAGAGAGAGAGATAGAAGAGAGAGAGAGCGAGAGAGAGATGAGAGAGACGCAAATCCTAGATAGGTCAGGCACGCCACGGTTTTTCGTATGTTGTTTCTAAAATATTTGACAATGCCCTCTAGCTACGAATTTTATTTTTTAGGCTTTTGCTTTATGGAATGTGTTCGAATCCATGCAATCGGTATGTATATGGATGTGGAGGAAGTCCTATAACTATATTGTATGCAGCAACATTTACACAAATATAAAAAATTAGGTTTAATGAAAAACTATGTAAAGGATAATCGCTATCCAGATATTGATAATTTAGAAAAAGATAATTGATTTTATAATATTCCATCTAAGAAAGTTTGGTAATTGCCAGAATGTGGTTTCGAATGCATGCAACTCGAATTATTAAAACAAAAAAAAAAGTTTGTAATTTATGCATAACAACTACACATAAATATCTAAAAGTCGAAGAGCTAATCTTATTTTTAAATAAGAAAATATCAGCAGAAATAAATAAGGTAGTTTTGATATATATATAGGATAGGTATATAATAGTATATATATATATAATATATATATATATATATAGGATAATTAATATATATATATTATATATATATATATATATATATATATATATATATATATATATATATAATTATATATATATATATATATATATAGTATATAGTAGGTATATAATAACTTTGCAGCCCCTCCATGGCCAAGTTTACACGAGTCCGCCACTGGTATAATATATATATATATATATATATATATATTATTATATATATAGAATATATATATATATATATATATATATACTAGTAATATTATAGTATTGATATATATATATATATATATATATATATGCGAAGGCAATTCGAGAATTTTTGAATTTTTATTTAATTTTTCAATAATAGTTTTTAAATACGCAGCATTTACGTTTCTATATACGTATATATAAACAAATATTTCAAATTATTGAAAAATTGATTTCATGTAAAATTTTGAGCCGAAGCCAATGTTCAGCTCATTAAATGCTTAAACAAACTAAGTTGGAATAATGGTAACAAACGAATATTTCCGATAACTACGATTATCGGAAAAAACAATCGATATCTGATATAACATTACCTCAAACCGGACTATTACCATATATATATATATATATAATAGTTATATATATTATAGTATATAATATATGTATATATATATATATATAGTATATATAGATATAATATATATAATAATATAATATATAGTATATTATATATATAATATATATGAATATATATATATAATACTATAGGTATAGTAGTATATAGGCGTAACCTAGTTCTAGTAGTTTCTTTAACTACAAATAAATGTGCAACTGATTGGGCTCTGAAATTTTCTAACTTCTTCAGGCACTCATCGGCTGAATCCTGCCGGCTCCTGCGGGGAAAAACATGGACCACAAGTGACTATTGGACGCAAGGAAGAGAACGTGTTGATATTAGTTTTACGGGTTTTAATGTACAAAAATTAATAATTGTGTTTTTCTTCTTATAAAATAAGAGCATGCTTTGTTTTATTATCTCACTAAAGGGTTTTACTTTGAGCAAATAAATTTAGTGCAAACATCCCACGCGGGCGGCGAAAAAGTCGCAGGCGCAGAGGCGCATAGGTGCTGATGTGACAAAAATATAGGCTAGGCTCACTAGGTCCGGCGGCATAGGCGCAGCGCACTCAGAAAAATTAAGTAGGCGCGCAAGCGTCTGATGATAAGTATTATATGATGATTATATAACATATATAGAATAATAGATATATATAGGTATATATATCTATATACTCATACGTATAATTATATGGTACTAATATATATAATAATATATTATATAATATATATATATATTATATATATATATAATTAATATATATATATATATATAATATGGTTAATTATTGTACAAAACAAGTCCCTTAATAAGCAGATTTTTATGCAAATCATCAGCATAGAAACCTGAGAAAAAGTAGTGAAGAAGATAAAAAAAAATTATTTGGAGGTTCTTTAGGAAAAAAAGTTACATGACTCGCAAAGTGTGTGAAATGATTCCCATAAGAGTTTGTTTCCTTATACTAAACTGTTGGCGGAATTTCGTTTTTACGCAATTTAAGCGATTTTGTTTGAATTTAGAATGGCGCCGAGGCAAAGGGCAAAAAAGACTGATGCCCGACAGATATGTCCAAATTCCTAACTCAGTGGTAGAGCACTCGTCTAGCAAGCGAGGGGATCAAGGTTTCGTAGACTGGGATTGGGAAGCGAGAGAATCTGAGCTATTTATTAAACCTCTAGCTTCGTCGCACTCATGACGTTTATGAGTACATTTGTGGTGTGCTTTGCAACAAATGGGGAATGTAGTGGTGCCGATGTTTAAGGACTATTTCACGAGCCATGTATTATATATTAATAATACAACCTTTACCTTTACCTTTAACTATGATCGAAAAAGAGAAATGAGCAAGAGAATTAATAAATGAAAGAAATCTTTTCCGTAATATATTATAAAAATTCAAGACGTAATATATAGGTTATATTTTTATCAGTTTTACATAATTTTTAACTGGTTTGTGGATAAGTAATGTGTTTGAATTTTTTTGACGGTTTTGTAGTTGCAATGTTTTTACGGCATTTGTGCAAAATTTTTAAGGTTTTTGGATAATAATTTGTAATATTTTAAGCGGTTTTTGTATGGTACTTTTTTAAAATACGCTAAAATACTTGACTTTCTTCTTTATTTAAACTATATATATAATATATATATATATATATATATTATAATATATATATATATATATATATATATAGTATATATATATATATATATATATATATATATATATATATATATAATATAATATAAGTATATAATATATCATATATTATAGTATATATTATATAATATAAAGTATTATTTTCCCCATTGAGGGGGCTCGAGCCGATGGGGGGACAACACATTTTCCATACCCCGTAGGGGAGGGGCGGACGAACCCCCGCGACACCCAAATACCAAAACGGGGGGGGGGAAATAGTCCTAGCCCTTTCGTTCCCTGAAGGGCGCGAGAGGACCCCGATCCTGCTATTCGGGCCGGTCTACTACCCTTTGGGATAACCCATTAGTTAAAAAAAAAAATTTTCTTAAAATAAGTGTGTACCGCAAAGGTACCGGACTTGGGGTACGCCATTAGTTTAATTTCTTTTTTTTTTTAAACTAATGGGTACCCCAAGGGTAGACCACCCCGATGGCAAGGAGTCGGGGTCTCTCAGCCTTTCCGGTGAAGAAGGGAGGAGCTATTTCCCCGCCCTCCAGGGGAGGGTCACGGAATCCCCTCTTGTGTATTTGGGTGTCGCGGGGTTTTCCTCCGCCCCCTCCCCTACGGGGTATGGAAAACGTCCCCCTTCTGTTCCCCGTTCGGCTCGAAGCCCGCTAATGGGCCGTGATATATATATATAATATATATATATATTATATATATATATATATATTAATATATAATATATAATATAGTATATATTATAATATATATATAATATATATATATAGTATTATATATATAATATAGTTATAAATATATATATGATATATAAATATATATAGTAGAGAGTTTTCGGTATTTGTTTGATATTGATTTGTTCTATTTTTTAATTTATTGTGATATTACCGGACACAAATATTGTTTTACAAATTTTTTTTTTCATTGTATTACATTCTACGTGAACACTTTTTACGATTGGATACGATTCCTCGTATTGTTATGTAATTTGATTAAAAAAAATAAATATCGATATGGAACTGTATCGATAATCTGAAATGCATTTCAACGGTGATTCCTCATAGGGAGTGCATATTTTAAAAAAAATATTCGATATATAGCCGACGATATTTTTAAAAAAAATATCAAATTGCTCTCGATACTATCGGCCAAAAAAATATCGATATATCGGATTAAAAAAATATCGTTTATATATTTACATAGTAGAATATAGTTCCTGTAGTAATTCAAACCAATGTTATAAATTTTGGCCCCATATTGTGTGTGTTGTGCTTTGGTTATCTGTTTCCCAGGGGCAAAAATTTCCCGCCGAAAAATTAAAATAGCATATTTTAAATGGCTTTTGTATTTAGGAAATTTATTTTTAACAGTCTTTTAGATATTTTTAGTATTTATCGTGGTAAAAATTTTTTTCAGCATAATTTTTAAATATTTTTTTGTTTAAAAATTGTTAATATTACTTTCTGTTGAATTTGGCATTAATTAGGGCAACCCAATGAAATTTTGTTTTGAGACATTTATTTCGTTACATTAAGGTTAACCAATCAAAACGCTTCTTGCCAATGATGACATAGTGACGTAAGCTGAAAGAAAGCCTTTTTTGTGAAGGTAGGGACACCCGATAGTAAAAAAACAGAACTACCGATTTATTCGATATAATATATATATATATAGTTATATATTAAGTATATAAATATATATATATATATTTATAATATATATATAATATTATATATATATATATATATAAGTATATATATGAATATATATATATATATATATATATAATTATATATTTATATTATATATATGTATAGTAGTATATATAGTATATAATAGGTATATATAATATATATATATAGGTACTATATATATATTATACTATATATATATATAATTATATATATATATATATATATATAGTATATATATGATATATATATAATATAATATAATATATTATAAGTATCATTATATATATATATTAAATATATATATATATATATATATATATTAATATATATATATAATATATATTATATATTCATATATATATAGATAGATAGATAAGATAGATAGATAAGATAGATAGATTAGAGTAGAGAGAGAGAGAGAGGGAGAGGAGAGGAAGAGAGACGAGAGGAGAGAGAGAGAGAGGAGAGAGAGGAGGAGAGAGAGAGAGAGAGAATTGGTTTGGTCATGTTGGAAAGGATGGATTGATAAGTCGGTTGGTTAAGCTGGAAGTGTATGAGGTGAGTTATTAGTGAGTTGTGCTAGGGGAATCGACTGCTGTGGGATCGAAGTAGAAAGAATGATGGAGTCAGAAAAGAATGCCTGGAGTGACATAAATATATATATATAATAATGTATATTTATATAGATATGATATATATATATATATATATATATATATATAGTTATTATTATTATATTATATATATTTATATTTATAAAATTTAAAAAAATAAAATAAAAATATATATATAATATTCAGATAATACTCGCGGCATTTAGCATAAGAGCTCGCAAGCTTCACATACCCTCTCACGCAGTGTTCGCATAAGAAACGTCACACTGTCATGTGTGACAACTGTTATTCTCTTCAACATCAAAATAGCGGCTTCTCGATTGAAGGTGGTTATTCAAGACCCGTAGAAAAAATAACCCCTTTCAATTGAGGTGACATTCCAGGAGATGACCAGGCCACTGGGAGTGGTACAACGAACACCAGCAAAGCAAACATTAAATACCGGCTGCCTCAAATCAAGTTCTTGCTGTTTGGGTGCTTAACTCTGTTAGGTTCCATCCTGTGGCCGTGCTGTAGCGTAAACTTCTCAAAGCTTCTGGCAGGTGCGGACCAATCTGCAACGTAGGATAACATGAGGAGTCGAAGCCTTCTCCGGTGACCTAATGTGTGCACATTTTTTTCTTAAGCTTCTCACCTGAAATGCTAACGCTACTACCCGGCGTCCTTCCAGGTCCGGAGATCGGAAGTGTGCTCGCACTCACAGCGTCTAATCACCTCGGAAGTTTCAATGCGTCTCGGACCGAATGCTGCCCAAGCACCGCGGTGGCAAGTTGCTTTTGGCCGCCGCCGCCGCCTTCGGCGTCGACCACTGTCTCAAATCATCTTTCCGGCATCCACGAGCCAACTTCATCGTGACAACGCTTACTCTCTTCACATCAAATATCCCTATTATTGAAGATGGTTAATATATATATATATATATATATATATATACTATATATATATTTAATATATATATATATATAGTATATATAATATATATATTATATATTTATATATATATATATATATAATATAATATATATATATGAAGCAGACGTATGTACAGAAGAAAGAACAACCTTCAATAGAGGGATGTTTGATGTTGAAGAGTTTAAGCGTTGTCAACGAAAAAGTGGCGTTTCTTCCCGGAGGCAGCTTAGGTTTCATCAGTGGGGCTAGAGCCTCCTGCCCTAAAGACGCCACAGAACTTCCCCAGTGACAATGCCGCGAGCACACTCCGCTCTCCGGACTTGGAAGGAGACGTCGGTTAGTAGAGCGAGTAGCTGTCAGGTGCAGAGAGCCAGGTGTGCACACATTAAGGTCACTGAGAAGGCTCCGACCACTCTGTACTCTTACGTGCAGTTGGTCCGCACCTGCAGTGAGAAGCACGGTACAGGCGGCACAGGATGACCGAACAGAATAGCGCCCAGTATAAGAAACTTGATTTGATGGTTGCTTGCTGATGTTCGTTGTGCCACTCCATTGGCACAGGTCGCTCTGCCAGGGTCACCAATTTGAAGGGGTTAGGTGAGAGTCTTGAGAACCAGCTTCAATAGAGGAATGTTTGATATTGAAGAGTTGAAGCGTTGTCACGATAAAAGTGGCGTTTCTTCCCGGAGGCTGCCTAGAATTCCTCAAAGGGGCTAGCAACCTCCTCTCCCAGAAACGCCACAATATAATAATATATATATATATATATATATATATATCTAATATATTTATATATATATATATATATATTATATTATATAATATAATATATATTATATATATATTATATATATATATATGATATATAATATATATATATTATATATATATTAATACTTTTTTTAAAAAACACTAATCATGGATTCATGGTACTGAATTAGCAGTGGAGGTGATTTTCAAGGAAATTAGAGGCTTCGATTAAAGTATACAGTGTTCGTATATAAACATTAATACGTTAAAAAGCATTTATAAATTTTTAGTGTTTAAAAAGTGTTTAAAAAAATAATTTTAAGATTTAGCCTTAAAGCATTTTAGAAAAACTAGGTAAAATTGTCCTTGTATTTTATAATAAAAATATTTTCATTTTACTTTTTTATAAATTATCCTTAATTTGAAAAAAGTTAATACACAAAATAGGTAAATTTTCTTCCATTTGAAACCTTGTTCTTTCCCCTATATGCCCCTAACTATTTTCCTTTTTTCTCTTTTTTTGTAATGACCAATTCCGACCGTGCTTCCCCCTTCATCCTGCCCTCCTGAAGTTCAGAGACAAATTGCCGTTCAAAGTCAATTTCCCTTGACTGCGATATCGTTCCCTAATAACTCTTTTGGCTTTTAAAATTGTATATCAAACTAGAAGACTGGGTTTTATTAGATTCCTAGAAGAAAAAAAAAAAATACCAACTTGAGAAAAAAACAATAATAATCGATGTCGGCTGAAAAAATTAATCAAATTCGATTTTAATTCGGTTAATTCTTTCGGCATTTTCCTACTGGCTTTAAATTTTTCCGGCCACTGTGTTTGTTTTTTTGGGTTTTTAAAATTATTATTCATAAATTTTGGGAATAATACAGTTTATAATATTTGAAATGTATCTTTAGAAACATTATTCAAGAAAAAGTGGCTAAGTCCAGACGTTTGGAAGCAAGAATAAAGTTAATGGCTAGGTTATAATATTAATTAAGGTATAATATTGCATTGTAAGTTTTTTTAAGAGCAAAGGAAGTTTTGTTTTAAGTAAGCCGTTATTAATAGCTATGTTTAGGCTGTATTATAGAGTTATAATTTAAGCTATGCTAGGGGTCCCAGGTATTAAAGTGTTGTGGGCCAACAAGTTTTGGGGCCCTTATTTCTAAAAGGCTTCAGTGGTAGACATTTCGCCTAGCTAAGGCTGAAGTGGGCCCAAGGTTTCGAGGTCTGAAGGTTGGAGGCGAGAGAATGTGAGGCTATTCTGATTATTAACTCAAAAGCTTCGTTCGCCATCTCCAACGTTTAATGAAGTAACTTTTTTGTGGTGTGGCTTTGCCTATACAAATGGGATTAAGTGGTGCCGATGTTAAGGCCATTTACCACGCCCATCCTTTACTTTACTTTACTTTACTTATTTAGAACAGGACATAGATATGCTAGAGAGTGTGCAACGTAGAGCCACAAGGATGGATTTCTGGGGTTTGAATTGGTAAGAGCTATGAGGTAGGATTAAGGAATTAGAGAATGTTTTCTGTGAAAGGTGATTTTTTAGGCAAGAGACAATTGATAAAAGTTTATAAATATTTTGCACCTATTAATAGTCATAGACCATAATTTTTATAGTAGACGAGTCACATAGATGGAGAAGAATGTAATCTTTATGTAAAAAATATTTGTATCTGTAGTATGTGTTGAATTTTTTTTGGGCAATAGTAACACAGAGGGCTTCACTCTGATTCTTTATAAATCACAGAATATAGGCCTTTAAAAAAATATAATGGCAATAGTAGTGCAGAGGGAGTTCACTCCCGATTTTTATAAAAAACAAAGGATATAAAAAAATATAATCAAGATAAAAAAAAAAAAAGACTAGCAGTCTCTTTTAGGAAAAAAAGTTACAGAATTTTAGTTCAGAAAATATAATCTCAAAGTTTGGAATAATCCCATAGGCATTTGTTATAGTCAAACTGACCTGAATTCTATCTTATCGCACACTATAAAAAGTGAGAAATTTGGAAAATTTACAATACAATCTTTTCTTGACCTATATGTTCTATAAAATGTGATCTTTTAACTCTAGGGTAATAGTAGCGCAGAGGGCTTCACCCCCGATTTTATAAAAATCACAGGAATATTAGCCGTTTTTAAGCAAAATAAGAATTAAAAATAAATAAAATGTATTAACTCTCTTTAGGAAAACAGCTTACAGCCTCTCAAAGTTTAATTTGAAATAATGACCTTTTCTTTATAAAAAAAAAAAAAAATTAGTTTGGGCGCTCGTGCTCGTTTTAAGGGCGCATCCTAGTTCAGGTTATTGATAAAATTTTTAAGTAGCTATAAGCATATAATTTTTCGTCTGTGTATACCCTCACAAACATAACCTGAACCTAAGGGCCTGGAAAATGAGCCTGGATGATTCAAAATGAATAAGTCTGATGGGAGTTTTAAAACCCTTTGAGTGGCTTGTAACTTTTTTTCTTAAAGAGCGCCACATTTGTTTTTTTTTTTTTTAAATTTCCATTATAATTTTTTTTAGAGTAGCTATACTGTGAATTTTATAAAAATCAGGGGTGAAGCCCTCTGTACTACTATTACCATTTTAATTTTTTTTTTTTGTTTTTTTATAATAAATGTATATGTTTTAATTAGTTACAGTTAACTTTAAAAGTCATGATTTTTTTATAACAAAAAAAAATTAGTAAGAAGAATAAAAAATAGAATTAGATGATCAGGTCTCCTTTTAGGAAAAAAGTTATACCATCTCAAAGTTTTAAAAAAATCATGACTTTTTTTTTATAAAAAAATTGAACGGGAATTTCTTTTTTATCGTAATTTATGAAATAGGCACAAGGGAAGACTGTTAAAGAAATAATAGCATAGCCTTGGTTGTCAGAACTCCATCTAGGTATACACTATCTAGGATATGTTCTAAAGGTTTACAGCATCGTCGATCCATCGAGGTTTAGGGGTCTCAGTTTAAGAACCCAACTAGTTTTCAGGTTTATGAATAAGTTTTGTTAAGTATGCACAGTCATCAAGGAGCAAAGATAATTTAAATTTGCAATCTGTGAAAGCGGAGATGAGGCCTCTACGAAAACAATGGAGATGCTGCCTACAGAAGAGTAATCCTTTCATGTGGTGGCATGAAAAATGGGCCAAGGTTTCCATTATTAATTCCAGTGGCTTGGGGCCCAAGTAGTAAGGTGTACGCGGAATTTTCTTTGGTCCAGCAAGAATTTGACATTTTTTTTTTTAAGGAATCGTTCTGGAATTTTTAAAAAAAAAAATTCCCGCGGCCGAACTGGAATTACTAATGTACTTGATAATTTAAAAATTTGCTGGAAGGAATTTATTTATTTTGCATAACCCATAGCCCATCTTTAAACAAAAATCATAATGGTAAGGCCTTGTGTAAAGATTTCATACAGTGTAATTACAATACCTACTGTAATTATTGAAAATAAAGTTTTACTTCACAATATTCTCAAATTATATAATATTTCAAAATTTTTTTTTTTTTCCCCTTGAAAAATTCTAGGGGCTATATAGTGAGGGTAATACAGGGCAGACATAAAAATAATAAATGTATTCTAATAGAATAAAAGTTTTATTAAAGTTTTAATTTTAAAGGCTCATTCAGCTACCTTGGAGGGGTGAAATCGGACCAGCCATTGAGGGGTGGAATCGGACCATCTTGTTTTAAATTCCTTCTTTTACATATAAATTCATTTTTTAATTTTTAATTTTTTTACTTAATTATAATAATTATTTTATCATATTATAAAATTTCGTAATAAGTAATAAGAATGTCAATTAATGATTATATAAAATAAAAGAATAAAAATAAGTGTGGTCCGATTTCACCCCCTCTCCGCTAAAATTTTTTGACACTTTTTGGAATTCGTATTTTTTTATATAAATTTTCATTTTTTAATTTTAATTTTTACTTAAATATAAGTAACTATTTATAATATTTAAATAATTATATGTAATAAAAATGTTAATAACACTTAATACGAGAAAACAATGGTGTCGCCGAATTCACGCCCTTCAATGAGAGAGTATTTACGGGGGCGGGGTGAATCCGGGACCAAGTTAGGGCCCCGTGATTTGCCACTAAATACTGTTTGGAAGCAAAAATTTACTTTTTGCCAGTTTAAAGCTAACATACTCGAGTGTAAATTAACTGAAAAATATTAATTAAAATTCTTTTCAACAATTTTTTGTTTTATAACAAAGTTTAAAAAAAACTCAAATTTTTCAAAAAGTGAAATTCTATTGAAGGCCATTTTATAGCCTAATTTATTTATTATTTTTTTAAAAATTAAAAAAAAGTCTAAAAAAAAATTAAAAGATGGATCTAAATTAAATTGTATTAATATGTTTGTGCAATAAACGCAATAATTATTTGTATATTTGTTAATTTTTTAGAGTGACTGAAAGTTTTCAAACCCTTACCCAAAAAAAGTGGCCCGGGTCAAACTTCCCCGCCCGCCCCGCTATATTATATAGGCCGTTAACACAAAAAAAATAATAAACAAGCCGTGCATTTTGTTTTATTAAAACAACCGAAGGGTGCTTGTATTCTTCGGTTAAAATTTTATGATGGTCTAGAGCGAGAGAGAAAAATTTTGGGTGGCATCTATTTAACGCATCTAATTATGAGTGAAAACAAATTTGTTATAATGGTTCGAAGTTGATTCTTGGGAAATTTTGTTGATTTTTTTTTCATTTTTTCCATTTCTATTAAAATTTTCTTCATCAACTATAAGGTATCTCCTCTTATTCATCTTTCTCTTCTGCATTCACACTTGCATTAAGAAATATAATAACATTATATGAAATATTTGATTTTGATTCCTGGTTGGACGCCATCTTGATTCTCATTTCCAACACCAACATTTTTTTATTTTTGCAAGCCCCTCCCCACGGACGCATTTGTGAGTTGAAAGCTCTAAAAAAAAAACCAACTGCAGCGAAAAAAAAAAAAAAAACAAATTCCAAATTAATTTGAAAATAAGTGCAATGTATACTCGCTAATAAATGCCTTATCAACATTGTGTATGGTTGTTTTTTTTCCCTTCTGTCAGTTGTGGGGTCGGCCGAGAAAACCCCCCTGAGAAAAAATGTTAAGCGCTAAAAAAAAACACCACCTCTGTAGCCAAAATATTTATCAGGCCCACCCTCCCTCATCAATCGGAGAAGTGAGCATAAAATTTTTAAGTTGTAGGTTTGGAATGTAAACCACCCCAAAAATGAACAGGCTCTCTTCCAAGAATACTAAGTGAAATGCTTTATGAATGTTTTTTGCAATTCAAAACAAATTTGAGAATTTTTTGAAATTTTGAGTTTATTGAATGATAATCTAAATCTTTTTAATGCTTTTATCCAGTTATTCAACTGTTTCATGTTATTCAATGCATTTTATTCTTTTTTTTATGTGTTTCTCAGTTGCTCTTCCGTCTCTCTTTTATTTATTTTTTTTATCTTTATATGTAACTTAGTTAGTCAGAATCTTCTTTTTGGTAAAAGTAATCATGTTAAAATGATAAAAAGCTCAGGCAGTCTAAACTTTGTTTTTTAATACTTACGGTGGGAAAATGGAAATGGAAATATTTTTGGAAAATTAAAACACAAACATAAACTTTCTTCTTCTAAGATAGATTGCAATTTTTATTTATTTATTCGAACGCTTACTTATGATTAATAAATCGAACTCAACTTGGAGAGAGATAAAAAATATGAAATAAATTGACTTAAGTTTATTGGTTGTTGTAAACAGGTACTGCAATCTGAGTTTGCATTTTGCAGTTGACTAGCCAAAATTTGTTCTAAATTCTAAATTTACTGTTGTATTATATTAATTAAAGTACAAAAGTATCGTTTATCGGTTT
>JABUQX010031181.1:22500-45325 GCA_015478945.1 Trachelipus rathkii | reverse complement strand
ACAGAAAGACATAGATACCCATTTGATACCCACTAATGGAAATACTAAAGTTGCCCTTGATTTATGAGCTTTTTATGTAGGTCTCTACATTGAACTGCAGCTTTTCTCTTTACCCTACTGTCAGCATTACTATTATTATCATTGTTAGTGGTGGAAACTGTTTCTGGCAGATTTTCATGAAATTTGGAATACTTTTTTATTAGTAATATAATATCCGATATGTGTCGGGTTATAATTTCTTGGTTAGGTTTTTTAATTTTTACAGAAATAGTTTCTCCTAAACTATTATTTTCAATATCTTGTACTGTTCCCATACTGTAAAAGTATGGTTTAGTAAATTTTTCTTTAATAGTAACAATATCTCCGATTCCCAGTGAAGTATGTTTTTTATTTTTATATTTGTTTTGCTGATTAGTGGCAAGATAATGCAAGTTTGCTAAGAATTCATCATAGTACAAATCATTCAAATTAGATTTAACTTTTCTGTATTTTTGAAAAGTCAAATATAACTGATCCTGAGCAGGTTCACAAGGAGACCAATCAGGATCATCTGAATGATCTACACCATCATGAAATAAATGAGAAGAAACAACCATAGCTGGAACCTCATATCCTTTCAGCAATATCTCCGGTGTTATTGCAAATAAGATATTTGGATCCACCTCAGGGTTTCTTACTATTGACTTAAATGCTACTGGCCTTTTATTTATAAGCATATGTGTTTCCCTAACTATATAAAAAAACTCATCATGCTTTAATATATTTTTTCCTATAGCACTGTATATTATATTTTTCACCTGTTTGACTAAAGATGCGACTAAACCTCCTAGAAAGCTTGCTTTAACAGGGTAGGGGGAAAACTCCAAAACTTTTATGTTATGGAGAGTTAAATAATTTTTTACATCTATGTCATTAACAAAATCTTTAATAATTTGAAATGAGCTTATTATACTACTGCCCTGATCACTAACTATAAGTTGTGGAAATCCAAAGTCAAACACATGAAATTGAAAAGCAGAAATAAAGCACTTATTATCTACATTTTTACATAGAACAAGGTTTACAGCTCTGGTATATGTGCAAGTTATAATTAATATGTAAATCTTCTCTACTACATTATTTATTTTTATATTAAAGGGTCCAATGTGGTAAAGAAATATTTCTCTAAATGGAATTTGAGATGCATTTATTCTATAATCTTTGTACTGGCTTTGATTAATTTTTATGGTTCTGCCATACAATAATTTACATTTTATGCAGTTTTTAATGTTTTTCTTAACTACTGAGTATAATGTTGGAATATAAAACTCCTTTCTTAGTATAGCTAGAAGTTTATATACAGTTGCATGTTTCATTTTTACATGTAATTCTTTAATTATTATATCAGTTAATGAATGATTTTTATGCAACAATATGGGATTTTTTTTAAAATCAGCATTTAAGTTTGCAAATTTACTCTTTACTCTAATTATATCATTTTATCAAGAAAATATTAGTTTTGTGACCAATTTTGTTTCTTTAATTATTTTGTTTTTTTTAAATATTTATATGTTTCTATGCCAGTTGTTTGCGAACCAGAACATAGTTCTGGCTCCAACCCACCCGCCATCCACATGTTATTGAGAGTCCTGCACCTTTTTTCCCACTGCTCAACTGTTTACGAGAGTAGGGCTGGGCATTTGCTAGTACGCTCACATCAAAAATCAAAAGTCATAACAATGGACCTTTGACGTCATGGCAAATTCCAGTTACATTTTTGGGTGCATTTCATATTAAGCTCTATGGGTTACCATCACACACGTTTTTTTTTTTTTTTTAATTAAAAAATTTATCTTTTATTATTCAAAGAAGGATTCAAAAATCAAATTTTATATTTCAATATGCCACTTGACCCACTAACCCACACGAAAAGAAAAATAATATATATATACACACACAGGTCTAAAATATAAAAATAAAATAATGTTACTTGTTATAGGCTCATCACCACTATCACTACATTATACAATGTACATCTTTTTAACACTGGCACCAGGAAAGGCCAATTAATTCTAAATGAATTTACTTTTGAAGAAGTAATGCAAGTAATTTGATACAAATTTTATTACACATTGTTATTTCATATACATCAATGTCTCTATTCAGCAGACATAGCAAATACACACACCACCACCCACATCTTGATACCAGACCTAATGGAAATAACTTATAAGTATGCCCTTGATATATTAGAGCTTAATATATATAGATAAGGATCCTTACTTGAACTGCAAAGATTTTCTCTTTACCACTCCGTCAGCATTAACTATATTATTAAATAATTGATATAGTGGTGGAATGTTTCATAAGAAGCAGATTTTTCATGAATTGGAATACTTTTTTTTATTAGTTATATATATATATATGTTCGGGTTATAATTTCTTGGTTAGGTTTTTTAATTTTTTACAGAAATAGTTTCTCCTAAACTATTTTTTCAATTCTTTGTACTGGTTCATACTGTAAAAGTTATGGTTTACGTACCATCTTTTCTTTTAATAGTAAATCACCTCCGCATTACAGTGAAGTCACCACATCCGACTTTTTTTATTTATCATCTCATCACATCCATCTGTTTTGCACACATCGATTAGTGGCAGATAATGCACAGTTTGCTAGAATTCATCATAGTAACAATCCCATCAAATTAGATTAACTTTCTGTATTTTTGACAGTCAAATATAATGATCCTGAGCAGGTTCACAAGGAGACATCAGGATCATCCTGAATGATCTAACCCATATGAAATAATGAGAAGAAACAACTATAGCTGGAACTCATATCCTTTCAGAATATTTCGGTGTATTGCAAATAAGATATTTGGATCCTACCTCAGGGTTTTTACTATTGATTAAATGCTATGGCCTTTTATTATAAGCTATGTGTTTGTCCCTAACTATATAAAAAACAACTCATCATGCTTTAATAAGTTTTTCCTATAGGCACTGTAATATATATTTTTCACCTGTTTGACTAAAGATCGACTAACCTCTAGAAAGTGCTTAAAGGTAGGGGGAAAACTCAAAACTTTATGTTATGGAAGAGTTAATATTTTTTACATCTATGTCATAACAAAATGCTTTAATAATTTGCAAATGAGCTTATTATACTACGGCCCTGATCACTACTATAAGTTGTGGAATCCAAGTCCCAAACACATGAATTGAAAAGCAGAAATAAGCACTTTTACTACATTACATAGAACAGGTTACAGCTCTGGTATACTGTGCAAGTTTATAATTAATTATGTAAATTTCTCTACTACATTATTTATTTTTATATTAAAGGGTCCAATGTGGTAAAGAAATATTTCTCTAAATGGAATTTGAGATGCATTTATTCTATAATCTTTGTACTGGCTTTGATTAAATTTTTATGGTTCTGCCATACATTAATTTACATTTTATGCAGTCTTTAATGTTTTTCTTAACTACTGAATATGATGTTGGAATATAAAACTCCTTTCTTATTATAGCTAGAAGTTTATATACAGTTGCATGTTTCATTTTTACATGTAATTCTTTAATTATTATATCAGTTAATGAATGATTTTTATGCAACAATATTGGATTTTTTTTAAAATCAGCATTTAAGTTTGCAAATTTACTCTTTATTCTAATTATAACTCAATTTTCATCAAGAAAATTTAAGTTGGTGTGAAAATTGTCTCTTTAATTATTTTAATTTTTTTTTAATATTAAATGTTTTAGAATTTTCTTTGCTGATTTTGCCTAACAATACATTACACTTTCTTCATTATGAGCATATTGCATTGGGTCACATTGGAAACAAGTAGGGTTTCTCATTTACTTTAAAGCTTTAAAATTATAATAAATTTCTAACATAGGTGTGAAACTTTAAATAGTTATTCAAAGAAAAACTATCTAATTTACTAGGGTACAAAAGAAAAAGTTTGAAATATTTATTATATTATATCTGTATTCTATTATATAGGGGATTTGGAAGTGCTTTTAAACCTTTCATTTTGTTATTTATTGGCCATTTAAATAAGTGAAATTTTTTAATAAAACTTTGTATGACACATCGAGTAACGTAATCACTAGGATTCTGAGATCTTTCACAATGATGAAATGTTATCGGGTGTTTTTCACATGCATTTTCAATAAAATTCAGCTGATTATTTATAATGGTCCTTTTTCTATTTTTAATTTTTGAGCATTATTTTTATATTCAAATTCGTGTGCCATTTATCGAATATAATGTAATTTATTATTTTTTAAGTGTGAAAGTACAAAGTTAAAATTGTCAAGCATTATTCAACTTGTGATCAAGAAATTGGAAAATAATAATAACCCTGTGCAGAATATTTCTTCTCAATAATAATCAAATTGAAAAACTGGTTTCATCTGGTTAATAAAAGACCGAACTCCAGCTTCCTGATTGATGGAGAAACCTGAAGATTTGCTAGATCTATTAAACAAACCGGTTTGGAAGATAATTATGTATGATGGGAAAAATATAATAATTTTCTAGACATTCATGTTTAAATGAAACACTCAGGGTTCCGCTAAAAGTTTATACAAAAAGCCCTATGCAGATATGGATATGATAATGGTATGGCAAAAATTTGCTTAAATGTGAATTCAGCAATAAAACCTTACAACAATTTTCAGTTATTGAAAAACTTTTAAAGCTAAAATTAACTAATGATTTTTATACTTGGATCAGTGATGCCAAGTTGATAGAAAGCCAAATAGATAGCTTAAAATTAACTAGTAAGGTGATTTGACAATACTTTTTGTGGAATAGTTTGCCTGAACAATACCAAACAGAATACATAAACATTACAAATAATACTTTTCCAAATTTAGATGAAATTTTAAATAATGCATTTGAAGTTCATAATAGAATTGGTAAGAGTGGGTTAGTAAATACAATATCAAATGCAAATGTATACACTACTAAAACTACATCACAAGTTGAGAAAAAAACAGTAACTTTAGCTACTAATATTGATGTGAATCAAAAAACAAACTGAAACAACAAAAAAGGTTGGTTGTTCTATTTGTAGATTGCATGGAGCATAAATTGTATAGTTGTCCAAAATTCAAAACACTGAATCCCAAATTACAAAAATCAAGACTAGGAGGTTATACCTTAAATTTGGGGATTTAAATCATAAAATTGAAAACTGTAAGTTCAAATTTAATAATAAATGTAGAAATTGCAATGCATTTCACTCCTCATTTTTATGGATTAAAAAACATAATGGACCTAATCTAACACAAACAAAAAAAATAAAAAATAAAAGTAATCGCACAAGCAGAACACGATCAAATAAGTTGTTGAACTAAATGTTACTCCTGTAGAAAATCCTTCTTCAAGAACAAGTAGCAAATTGTTTGTTATTAAGTTCCTTAAATGTAATCAGTACTAAAAAACATAACTTCATCCTACCTTCATCACAACCTTTGTATAAATAAAAAGCAATAACTAACCAAGAATATGCGGGTTTTATATGATTCGGTCTGCCATAAATTTTTATATCACAAACCCAAGGCAGCACAAAAAATTAATATAAAGTTGTAAGTCTGAACATAATGCTTAACATAAAAGGTTTCAATGAAAGCAAATATTTACAAAACTTCTATTATAGAAATTGATGTAAAAATAAAAAATAAATAAACAGTTAGTAGCAGCTGTTGTCCCTTCAATACAAACCAAAGTGAATATACCTTCCCCTCAAATTGTAAAGGCATTTGATGAACATAAAATACCTTTAGCTGATAAGCACCTAAGAAATAAAAATAATAGGGAAATCCATATAATTTTAGGTGTGAATGGAGCCCACATACTACCAATAAATACATGTTCATTTGGGTTAACAAACAACAGTTCATTGTTATATTACACTTCTTTAGGAATCTTATTAGCTGGTGATATTTTAAATTAAAATTAATAAAAAATTTGCCCATAATTTTAAATTAATGTAAAGAAATTTTACAGAGCAAGGCTGATTTTGCTTCGCAAAAATGTCAAAATAGAAAATAAGATTGAATGACTAGAAATGAATTACTCTATCTCATCTCTAGCTCAAAAGGGTAATCGTCACCAGAGGAAGAGGAGAAGGCCGAGAGCATCACGTACCCCAGCAGAACCACCAAATAATTTTGAATGTTCTAAAAAATTCTCAGAGCTAAACATAGAACTTATAAAACACTTGATTAGATATACACAGGTCGATTGATTATGCCTTGTTTATGGAAAATAAATTAATAATTTTGGCCAAATAATTTTTATTTGGCTAACTCTGTATTGAAATCAGTACTAAAAAATACAAAAAGGAGCCTCTAAAATTAGAAGCTTATAATAATGTCATAATTGAACAACTTAACCAAGGTATCATTCAACCTGTTGAAATAAATACAGTAAAAAATAATAATAAAGTTTCATTTTTAGCTCATAATGCAGTATTTAGAGATCACGTAGAAACGACAAAATGCAGAATTGTATATTTGTTGAACCTATGTGATAAAAACCAACCAACTAACTTATCACATAATAATGTTAGCTTGCCAGGACCTAATTTAAATAATAGTTTGGATATTGCATTAACACTACTTAGGTTCAATAAGTATCTGCTGGTATTCGATTTGGAGAGGGCTTTTCACCAGATTAAATTGCCTTGGGAGGATACAGAAAAATTCCATTTTTTGTGGTTCAAAAATATAAAAGAAAATGATTTTAGTGTAGTTTCTTATAAATTAATGCGACTTCCTTTTGGTATTAGATGTAGCCCTTCCATTCTCATGGTAGCACTTTATATAATATTAATATTGCATGTTCATACATGTGATGAGTTTCCCAGCAAAAAATTTTTACTGGTTCCAGCACATTTTCCAACTGGATCCAGCTGGACCAGTGCAATGATTTCCAGTGGGAACCAGTTCAATTTCGCACTGGACCTTGTTGTGTTTTAAGATCAGTTTTTTTCAAATCCAGTCGTAATTTTCCAACTGGGTCGTACTGGGATTATCCAGCAGAACCAGTACGAACCCGCATTATTTCCAGCTGGATCCAGTCGAATTTCTTACCTTTTCCTACACTATTACCAGTCGTAATTTTCCAGCTGGGTCATCCTGGAATTATCTAGCAGAACCAGTACGAACCCGCATTATTTCCAGCTGGATCCAGTCGAATTTCTTACCTTTTCCTGCACTGTTACCAGTCGTAATTTTTCAGCTGGGTCATCCTGGAATTATCTAGCAAAACCAGTACGGACCCGCATTATATCCAGCTGGATCCAGTCGAATTTCTTACCTTATCCAGCATTGTCACCAGTTGGGTCATACTGGAATTATCCAGCATAACCAGTATGAAATTGCTTTATTTCCAGGGTATCCAGTTGTACTTTGAACCATTTCTTATATACGAAATCCAGTCGTAATTTTCAATTAAGAGTCGATGAACTTAATTAATTAAAACTAACCATAATCAGTACAAACCAGCAATATTTTCGTGGTACTAAATCCCGCTGATATATATATATATATATATATATATATATATATATATATATATATATATATTTATATATATATATAATTATTTATTATATATATATAATATATATATATATATATATATATATATATATATATATATATATATATATATATATATATCAGCGGGATTTCGTACTGGAAATATTGCTGGTTCGCACTGATTATGGTGAGCTAGTAGTTTCAAGTTTGTCGACCCTTTTGAAAATTACGAATGGATTTCGTAAAGGAAATGGTTCAAAGTGCAACTGGATGGATACCCTAGAAATAAACCAATATCATACTGGTTATGAAGTATAAATCCTAGTTCGCACCACTGAAAATTACGATTGTGAGAGTGTGGTAGAGTAAGCGAATCGAGGATACCTTGTCTACTGTAAGAATGCTGATGATTTGGTTTTGTGCAGCGAATCAGAAGAAAGCTTAAGAAGATTGTTTAAGGGATTTGGCAGGGTGTGTAAACAGAGAGGTATATGAAAGTAAATGTGGAGAAGAGTAAGATGATGGAGGTGAGTGAAGGGAACACTTCGTATCATATTATGTTGGATGGTGAACAATTGGAACAAGGATGTGAATTAAATATTTGGGATAAATGTTGGATGATAGGCACAGATGATGCCAGATGTGATATGGAAAAGTGGCAGGATGGTGGTGATGCCAATTAGATTCTTTTGTAAATGCAAAAGGAGTGTCCTTGAATGCAATAGAGTTCTGCATGAGGTATGTTGGTGGCGCGCTGTTAATTGTAGCGGTATGTAACTTTGGTGACGCGAATCCGAAGTCAGATCTAAGGTGCTAGCAAGTGCAACATGGTTAACTCTCATGGGCGTGTTATAATAGGTGCAAAAAAGAACTGATAACAAAAAGAAAGTTAAATAAGGAAGTTGTGTGAATGGTGAAGGAGAAGGAAATGAGAGAATAAATAGAAAAGTTTATTAACACGGTTTGATCATGTGGAAAAAATGAATGGAGGTTGGCTGGCTGGCTGAGCCAATGGCTGGTGGTGGCTGAATAAGAAATCGACTGGTTGAAAGACTGAAGAAAAGGTTGATTGATTTAGTAAAATATTGTCAAAAAGAATGGAATGTGAATGTGGTTGAAACAAGAGGATTGTTACTTTTGTGAAGGTGTATGGTTGCGGCCATCGCCTAGTGGATGAACCACAGTGAATGCCTGTTGTGTTGTTATGAAACCCTACGGTGGATTTTTTTTTATGAATGCAAAGCATTCTCACCAAATAAAAGTTTATTGAGGGGATGGTGATGGAATGAATGTCTAATGAAGAGGAATGTGAGTTTGGCAGAGGCGAGAAGAATGGTGAATGGCGGGGTTTTGTAAGAGGACATGGCTGGGACCAACTCGGTCCAGGGCATGACCTTCATTGGACGAGATCACCACAGTGACAGGTCCGTCGCGGCCCATGAAGCTCTAGGGTGGATTTTCTGACGGCGACGGGTATAAGTGGAACGGAAGATGGGGTGTTTTTTTTTCTGTTCCGGTGTTTGTTGGCACCTTACCCCCAATATTGGGGAGAGGAGGAAGAATAATAATATAATACTAATAAAATAATAATAATAATATAAAATAATAATAATAATAATAATAATATACTAATAATAATATAATAATAATAATATAATAATAACACAACATTTATAGATGCACTTTTAATGAATAGGCCAAAAATAGAAACTCTATATAAATAAACAATTATATATATATATATATATATATATATATATATATATATATATATATATATATTTTTATATTTTTTTATATATATATATATTTTTATATATATATATATTTATCATATAAGTCAGATGAGGTATATATATATATATTTATATAATGTTATTTATTCCTAGAAATTTAGTAAAGAAAAAAGATAATAAACATTTTAAATTATTAAATAATATTATATTCTTTTATTATACAAAATATATAAACAAAAATGATTGTATAAAATCATAAATTTATTTTATAACTTTTTTAACACATTACATTAATGACTCATTCATCAACAATTCATAAATCATATATTTTTATTTTATCTTTTCTATACATTATATCAGGGGTCTCCAAACTACAACCCGCTGACTTACACCGGACTTACACCGGACTTACACCGGCCCACAGTAGAATGCACCGGTTTTATCTTTAAGACACTTTTAATTAAATTAAACACTCACAATTAAACACACTGTATTTTCACTAAGAAACTATAGTTACAAAACACAATAGTCGCACTATATTTCAATATCAGATCTCACTTGTTGCTTCGAATTCAAACCTTGGTACGCTGAGCAAGCTAGGTCTTGGCCCTTGGGACATAGTGGAGGAGTCATTGAGGCCCTTAGGCTAAAATTTTCGCCAGAAAATATGCTCAATCTTGTGTCTTCATTCTGAATTTTCCTTTACTGGACCATTATCAAATCGACCTGCACCGACATATATATACTATATATATATAATCTAAGTTATATACTATATATATATATATATATATTATTATATATATATATTATATATATATTATATATATATATATATATATATATATATATATTATATATAGTACTATATAATAGAGAGAGAGAGAGAATGGGGTGTCAGGATATGGTGTCAGCAATGATGGGATGGAGGTTGCTACCTATTACTATGCGGATGATTTGGTTTTTGTGGGTGAATCTGAAGAGAGTTTGAGAGTATTGGAGAGAGATTTGGCAGGTGTGTAAAGGAGGGGGTTTTGGAAAGTCAAAGTAGATAGATAAGGTTATATGGTTTTTGTGAGTGAGGGACAGTCCTCGGTGTTGAAGTTTGTTAGATGGTGAGCAGCTGGAACAAGTTGTCCTGAGTTTAAATATTTAGGGTATATGTTTGGATGAGAAGGGAACGGACGATGCAGAGTGTAATAGGAAAGTTGTGGGCAGGAAGGTGGCTGGGTCAATTAAATCGTTGGTGAATGTAAAGGGCAAGGTCTTGAGTGTGCTAAGGCGTCTTCATGAGGGTAATGTTTGGTTACCTGTGTTATATTGTATAGCAGGTATGAGACTATGGTCTGGAATAAGAAGTAAAGATTAAAGTCAATGTGTTCAGATGGACATTCTTAGGGTGTGCTAGGTGTGGAAGAATTGATAAAAATGAGGAAATGAACGTATTAGAGAGATGTGTGGTGTTGAGAAAGGGGTAAATGAGGAATATGAAAGTTGTTGAGATGGTTTGGTCATATGGAAGGATGAATGAGTAGTGGGTGGTTAGCGGATGTAGAGTGGCGGTGTGTTGGGACGCCGGCTGGGAGACCGAATGGAAAAAGTGGATTTGAGTAGTAAACGAATGTTTGAAGGAGAAAATCTGAGTTGGTAGAGAGAGAGAAAGGGTGTATAAGCAGGCAGTGGAATGGGGGGGATTGTGAGGGGGGTATGGTTGTTGCCACCTGGGCCAAGGGGATGAACCCTTACATTGACGATCTACCGTAGTGAGGGTCCATCGCTGTCAAATGAAGCTTTAGGGTGGATTTTGACTGAGTGAGTTCCCACTATTATGGTAGGCTGGGCTTTTCTTTTCGACTTATGTCATGTTTCCTACTGCTTCGTTTTCCGATGCTCGTCATACGCACCTTCTACCCATTCTTGGAAATAGAAGGCAGATAAAGAAGAAGATAGTATATATATATTCATATATATATATATTATATTATATATATATATATTATATAATATATAATATATATATTATCATAATATATATTATATATTTATATAAATAACCTTTTAACGTGCTTATCCCCATGCAGGGGTAACCACGGGGGACACAGAATCGACTTTAGGCCGGTCTTCCCACCAGCGCCACCAAACGTTTTCGCAGTCAAGTTTTAATTCTTGCCCCCAGGTAGGTAAACCAACTGCTACGCGCTGAGGATTTGAACCAGCCGTCCTCTCGTTATGAGAGGCGGCGACTACCTCTGCGCTCAATGGGGGGGGGTGAGGGGGGAGGGGGGGGGGGAGGCGTTTTCTATATATATATATATATATATATATATATATATATATGATAATTTATATATAAATATATATAGTAAATATATATATTAATATATTTCTTATCATATAATATTATATTATATATATAATATTACTATTATTATATATATATATACTATACTATACTATACAATTAAAATAAAAATTATGAAAAATTAAAAATAAAATCTTTTCTGAAATATAAATCATTTAAATAGTCAAAATGTTGCATACATACCTCCACGAATTGTTGACGCTTTAGTTGCCTGCTCATAAATAAAAATTTTCATTTCTAAGATATCTTTCCACATCAATTCAAACTTATTGTTGAAATCACGCTGCATATTACAATAACCACCTTCCAACGAGTTTTTTTTCACATTTTTCATGGACCTTAACGACAGCTTCAAAGGCGTCCTTTTCGGCTTGAAGATGTTTAACTTTAGATTTAAGACAAACAACTTTCTCTCTCAATTCAAAATACTTTCTTTTTGAAACTGTGATCTCTTCATCTGAACTGAAAATATGATACAGAAATAAATACATTGAAATTTTGAAAACTGTTTTCACTTTTGGCTATATTTTTAAACTACATATGCATTACTAACTCGCTGTCGCCGCTCGATACTTCAGGAATAATTGTTTTACGTTTTAACGGTACTTCAACGCTTTGTATTTCAGGCACTTCAACATGAGATATGTTACGCTTCAAAGTCTTTAACAATTGAACTTTACAACTCTCGGATGTAGTGTATATATATATATATATTCGCATATATATATAATAATATAATAATAATTATATTATATATAATTATATTATTTATCTATATATATACACCATATAAAATAATATATATATATAATATAATATATATAAAATATATTATATATATATATACTGTAGCCATACTGTAACACAACTGTTGGCGTTAGAAACGCACGAAAACGATCTATTGGGGCTCGAGCCCCCTAAAAATGGAAGTTCTCCTCCTTTAATAGGGCTATGCCGTGAGGTGGTGAACTTTTATTATATATATATATCACTATTATATATATATAATATTATATATATATATATATTATAATATATCAAAAACTATATTATGGTTGACGTTCTGATTGATGATGATGGTAAGGTGCGTGACATGCCACCGGGAACAGAATAGTAGAAGATTATTACACAGTCGACAAGAAAGCCCAACCAATCGCCCCTTTAAAATCCTATTAGTGAGAACTCGTCGAAGTCAGATAATCCACTAGACGTTCACCCGGTCTGCACTAGACCCTCACTATAGCAATTCTCGTCAGTGTGGGTTCAATCCTTAATCAGGTGGCCACAAACCATTACATTCATCATAAAACTCCGCCATTCACTACATTATGCACTTTCTTTCTGCTCTATCATAACTCAAATTTTCATCCTCCAGGCATCTCTTTACTGACTCAATCCACTTTTTCTTCGGTTCCCAGTCGGGTCGATTCCAACACACTCACCACTGTTAAATCCGCCTTAACAAGCCGACTAATCTTCCATCCTTTCCCACATGACAAATCTCAAGTAACTTCTCATTTATCTTCTTTTTCACTATTCTTTCATTCACACCTCCTAAATACGTTCATATCCTATTTATCAATTCTTCTCAACCTAAACACGGCCTAAGATTGTCCATTGGGCTGAGCACATGTTTATCGATATATACCCTCTTAATCCAGCACCAGTTCACTACTATAACATTAACCACAGGTAACAACATAACCTCATGTAGACACTAGGCCTCCAAGGCTTACGTCCCTTTCACATCATTAGGTTTAATATTTCACCGCACCTTCCTGCATTCACCAACTTTCCATACCTGCAATCCTCGGCGTTTCCCTTTTCGTCAACATATGTACTAAATATTAAAATCAGACACTTGGGTTCCAGCTGCTCGGACTCATTTAACCCATAACCTTCACACCGAGGACTGTTGTCACTCACATCAGAACCTTACTATTATCTACTTTTACTTTCGAAAACCCCTCCCTTTACACACCCTGCAATCTCTCTACAAATGGTTTTCAAACTCTCTTCAGTCACGACACAAACAAATCATCGCGCATATAATAGGTAGGACACTCCTCCACTCTCTTCCTTTTCATCATTCTCCACCATCTCCGAGCCACCCCACCTCTACATTCTTTCATAACTCATCCATATACAAATTCGATAACCAAGGGAGCAGCACACATCTGCCTACTACCGCTATTAATACTAAAATCAATCACTTTCGAACACCATTTTTCTTACACACCCAGCTTTCACATCTCTCATACATCACTTTTTATTCCATTCGAAGCTACCACCAGCAACATATATTACTAACCTGCAAGGCTTCCCTATTAATCATATTTACGCCTGTGCATAATCATAAACATCTAAAAACAAATTTATTCTTTTTACTCTCAGTTTCTCACTTCATCTTGTTTAAATCGTAAAGGTCTGCAATCCCACACATCCCTCTATCACTGCTAAAACACCTTGTATCACCAATCAGTCCTCCAGTCACTCGATGCACTCTTTGACTACAAACACAGCATATATCTTCCCTACAACACTAATAAACTAATACCCCTATAATTCCTCAACCCCAGTTACCTTTAACTATCCCTTACCACTTATATAAGGGTACTATTACTGCACTCCTCAATCCCTCGGAACTATTCCCTCATAAACCGCCGGCGTTGCTACACAACTCAATCAATTATCACATCCTGCCTCTCATTCTGACATTTCACATGTAATTTTATTATACCTGCAGATTTACCCGCATTCTTTAAACCTTCTCAACTCTACCATTATCTCTCCTTACTAATGAAGTCCCCAAAATACTATTCCTTCTGCACATCAACCACACACATTGCCATCAACCTCTCATTATGCCATGTTATACAGATTTCTCGAGTGTTTCCTCCACACTCTCCTTACGTCCATCTCATCAGTTACGAAAGAACATCCCTATATATATATATATATATATATAATATTTTATATATAAATATATATATATATTATATCTATATATATATACCGTTATATACTTATTATATATATATATATATATATATATATATATATCATATATATATAATATACTTACTGTGTTATTGCTCTTTGATCAAGCACAGACACTTACTATTTTCTCATTGAGATCATTTTCTGTTTCTGAGGGAGATTCTAGTATATGAGTTGGAGCAGCAACCATCCTCTTATCAATCTGGAAAGAATCCTTTGTACCTGGAAAAATGTTGCATTAGGGGAACACATGCTAATAGTTATCAAGGTTAATAAATAGTTTAAAACTTATTATATTAGTAATAAAGAAACTTACCTCCTAGTTGTAACACTGTTGCATCGTACGCAGCTCTCTCGTAGCTTTCCATTTTCATAGTCATCTTCTTGAGGCCACATTATTTTGTAGATTTTTTTTCTATTAAAATCTGTCATGGAGGTTGGTTGGAAGTTTTTAATATCTGAAACTGGGACAATCTTCTTTGTTTTGTCCTTGAGAAACTGTATAAATCCGTAGTATGGTTCCATTTTTATAAATTAAAATAATAACTATGTATATGTAAACAATTAAATAGACCTGTTTTATATAATATATATATATATAGTATATAATATATAGTACTATACTAGTATTATATATATATAAGATATATATATAATATATATATATATATATATATATATGTATATATATATTATATATATTATATAGTACTATAATATATATATATATATATTATATATATATATATATATATAGTAATATATATATATATATATATATATTATATATATATAATATAACTATATATATATATATATCATATAATGATAATATATAATATATATATATATCATTTTCTATTAGGCCAAATATTCATTAATTGGTTCTTTCACTTGTCCATTAATTAGCTTTTCTATTAAAACTCAAGAACACCTTGTCGGGGCATTACATACATATCTGTAGCAATTTTTACAGTAATACATGGAGTTTTTATTAAATTGGGATGAATGCACAAAATGATTCCACCTTGTGATTCGCTTAGGGTAGAAATACATTTTCTTATTGTACCAGAATATTGCATATGCAGAACATATTCTTCAAACAATAAATAATATCATTAAAACAATTTACAATTTGTGTAATTCGTCCAAGTTTGCCATCTTCAAGCAATGCTACAGAATTTTTTTCTATGTTAAAAGCCGGAAAGTTTAAATTTTTATAAAGGTGTATTTTCTGTGTTATTCCTAATTCCTGAATGGCAGTAATTTCCTCTTCTCTGAAATTTTCGCAAGTGAGATGTGCTTCAACTGCTTTTCCCACAGAAAATGGCTTGAGGTATTTATCAAGTGAATATCCCATACCAAAATTTGTTTCGCAAAATCTGAAAACTTCTTTGCTTGCAATAACATGTGATCTCATATTAATGAAGTTTAAAACTTTATATTTCTTGATTATTTGCTTACTTGGTCCTTTAGTTCCAGTTATTAAAGTTTTAAATATTCGTAATTGGTTTTCATAGGAAAAGGCAGAATAAGCCCAAAGGGGGCCACACTTTACAACAGCTTCACTAAGATGCAATAATAAGTGAACGTTAATAGTCATATGTTCTATTCCATATAATATCTCAAAATGGCACACGAATGTATGTAGGTGCTCATTTGCTTTTTTCACATCATCTGAGCTAATAGCTTTGCTTAGTAATAAAATTAACCCAGCTCTGAGGTGCAGAACATGTGTGAAATACTGAGGCTTGAGAATATCTTCCAATATGAAAATATAGTAGTACAAAAAGTTTATCATTTCAGAAGCTTTCCATAACTTCCATTTAGAAATGGATCCCTCATTAAATTCCTCCCATTCTTCTACTCCCTTATTAATTGCTTAATTCTCCCCCTCCGGTATTATGTTTCAATTTTTAATTTGCTAACCAACCAAATTCTATCAGTCTCTCATCTCTCAATTATCATAAATTTTCCCTTAGTCTATAACTTTGCTACTATTATACTAGGTATGTTCACTATGTGATTTTGCTTATCTAAAACTTACATCTGTTATTATTATGAATGCTTTTATATTATTATTATTATATATTACATTATATTATTATTATTTATTATTATTATTATTATTATTATTATTATTATTATTATTATTATTATTATTATTATTATTATTATTATTATTATGAATTTTGGCCTATTATTATCATTTTATATTTGCGCATTAATTATTATATTGCGTTTATTCTGGCTTATTGTGATCCCAGTCATTGTCATTATTGATTCTACTTTTGTGTTGCACCCTTCATCTATCCCATGTTTACTACTGTCTTAACTTAAATTTAAATTTTCAACCCTAACTTTAACCGTTTTCAAGCATACTTGTTAATATTTTTACTTAAAATTTGTTACACTGCTAGTCACTCTCATTACTATTGTTACTTTTATTTTTATTTTTATTTAGCCTTTTCATTGTTATTTCTATTTATGGTTGTATTTTTAATTTTAAATCTCTATTCAATATTATTAATGCGATGTGTCATTTTTCAGTTCCCTGAGATGAGCCATGGTGTGCTGGAACACGATTGAATTAATAAAACCTGCCTTTTTTCCTGCCTTTGGTTCATCCTGCTCTCATAATAGAAACTTGAGGTTTCTAGAACCGAGCCTTATATTCAACATGCGTGTATCAGTCTATTAGAGCTATATACACTAAAATAGTATATATATTATATATATATATATACTAATATATTTATTATATATATATATAATCTATATATATATATAATATAGTACTATATTATATATATATATATATATATATATATATATATATAGTATATATATATTAATATATATATATGTTATATATATATATATAATATATATATATATATATAGGTACGTATATATAAGTTACTTAAATTATATATATATATATTATATATACTATATTATTATATATATAATATATATATATACTATATTATATATATATCATATATATATATATACGCTATATATAGCTATATATATATATATATATATTACTATATATATATATAATATATATATATATATATTATATATATATATATATATAATACTATATATAATATATATATATATATATTATATATATATATATATAAATATAAAGTGGAAGGACCTGCAAGAGAAGTAGGAAGTAAGAATGTTAACAGTTGAGTGGTGAATGAAGAGGTGATGCAAGGCTTAAGGGAAAAGAGAAGCTGGGTTTGAATGTACAAAAAAGCTAATGATGAGTTTCAAAAGGAAAGTTTGGAATTATATAAGAAGAGAAAAAAAAAAGGGAATACGAAGAAAGGTGACGACGCATTAGTATGAGGAGAAAATAAGGTAAACTGAATCAGTCTTGAAGGAGGAATGAATGGGACTTACAAAGGCAATACGGAAGCTCTTCTGGAAGTCTGACTGAGGGTTTCAAAAGAAGAATGTTTGGAAATTATATAAAGGGGAAAAACAAGGAATAGCTTACTAAAAGGTGAATACTGGTGTAGGAAAAAAAGAGGTAAATGGAACAGTTTGGCAGGAGGATGAATGGGGACTTACAAGGCAACAGGAAGCTCTTCTGGAAGAAGCGCGAAAGGATTAAGAATGAGAAATAGGGGAAATCTGCCAGAGAATTAACATGAATTAGGGATGGGTGTTTTGCCTCGTAACTGATGACACAATGGACTGTGACTGTGAACATCTTCAAAGTAAATATGAATATAACATGGCAACGACATGAAGAGGGGATGCTTAGTGAACTGGTGTGTCGGAGTTGATGGTGTAAAGAAGGAAATAGGTGTTTCTTGGGATCAGATCAAGGGTCATTAGAAGAAGGTATCGTAATGGTAGAGTGATGCCATAGGTATGGCTATATCAAAAGGTCCGATACCTGGATGACAATCCTGTCAGCGTAGCTATTGAGATGAATACTGGTGGAAATGATCAAGAATGGAGCGGGTATGACAATGTGATTGGATTTGGAGCTTGTTGTAACACAACGCTTTTAAAACGGAGTGGTTATAGTTCCCGAGGATTGCTGAGAGGCACGCAGTAATATATACCGCTTACATAGGTTGTAACTACGACGAGATAAGGCGTAACTCTCAGATTTATGGAATTATAAGGGGAATTAGTTTATTGAGTGATGTAGGGAAGGTACTTGAAGTGATGATTAGGAAGATATATGCTGGTATTTTGGTCGAAAGAGATCGTCGAAGTGACTGAAGACTGATTGGTGAAGAACAGAAGGTGAATTAGAAGTGGTAGAGCGATGGTGGATCAAAGCTTGACTTTGAAACAAAAGGACTGAAAGAAGTGAGGAAAAATTAAATTATAATTTGTTTTATGGATTTGCAAAACAGGAGTCATGATGGGCATTAAAGGGAAGCTCGTAACCTGGCGGTATTAAGTGATATATGTGTCGGTGTGAGGCTTCTGAATGCCAATCAACAAGTATGTATGACCAATAGATGAAGCCGTGTGTAAGATAAATTGGTGTCAAAAAGTGCATTGGCTTAAAATTAATACCCTTGAGCGAGGCAGGCAATGTTTTATGTCTCCTTGGTTATAAATTTGAATATGGATGAGGTTATAAAGAATTGAGGGGGGGTGGGGGGAGTGGCAGGCAGGAGTGTGTTAGAAGTGATGGGAGAAGAGAAAGAGAGTGGAGGGTGCCCTACCTATTATATGTGGATGATTTGGTTTTGTGTGGTGAATCTGAAGTTTGAGAAGATTGGTAGAGAGATTTGGCAGGGTGTGTAAAAGGAGGAATTTGAAAGTAAACGTATATAAGAGTAAGATTATGGTTGTGAGCGAGGACAATCCTCGTGTTGTAAATTTTGTTGATGGTGAGTAGCTGGAACAACTGTCTGAGTTTAAATATTTAGGATAGATGTTGGATGAAAAGATAACGGATGATGCAGTGTAGTAGGATAGATGTGAATGGTAGGAAGGAGGCTGTTGCAATTAAATCGTTGGTGGATGTAAAGGGACCAGCTAAGTCTTGAGTGTGCGTGGGTCTTGCATAAGAGTATATTGTTACCTGTGTTAATGTATGGCAGTGAGACTATGGTCTGGAATAAGAGCTATAGATCTAAAGTTGTGTGGTGTGAAGAATGGGATAAATGAGAGAATAAATGAAAGTATGTTGAGATTTTTTTTGGTCATGTGGAAAAGATGGATGATAGTCGGTTGGTTAAGCGGATGTATAGTGGTGAGTGTACTGGGAATCAATGCGCCTTACCACCAGTCTTGGGGAAAGAAGGTGGGTGTGATGATGATGTTTTGAGGATATCATATATTGAAATTACATAAAATAGTAAGTTGAAATATAAGGAGCATGAATGATTTCAGTATTAAATAAATCATTAATATTAATCAAGAGAAATTATTATTATTATTATTATTATTATTATTATTTAGAAACAATACCAAGATGTTAATGAATAACAGCAAAACTTTTTATGTATTAGCTAATACAGTTCTTAATGTATTTACACATTGAAATAAGAATGAACTGCACACAATTTAATTCTTTTAATTAATGAATAACAGCAAAACTTTTTATATATTAATACAGTTCTTAATGTATTTACACATTGAAATAAGAATGAAGTGCACACAATTTAATTCTTCCTTATTATAAATTTTTGCTAAATTTATTAAAAATTGAAATTTTAAAATATCCTTTCTTCATTAATCGTCATCATTCCAAAAAATTTTAATTGTCCATCACTAATATTATATATATAAATATAATATATATATATATTATAGTACGATATATACATATATATATATATATATATTGATATATATATATATATATAGTATATATATATATAATAGTATATATATATATATATATATGGTTAAAATGTCTAGATTTGAATCAGTGTATTCTTTTTCTGAAAAAATTTTCTTAGTTTCAAAAAATATTTTAAGTTCAGAAAAGTTAAGTAAAGTTTTTAAGAAAATTCTTAGGGGCAAGCTTCTGGAATTATGCCATAAGCTTTGCCCCTAAACGTTTTACTTCAAAAACTTAACTTTTCTATAAAAACTATTTTTTTGAACTAAGAAAGTTTTTCAGAAAAAAGAATATTACTGATTTCGAAATCTAGATATTTAACATTATATCATATATTTATAATAATATATAGTATATATAGTATATTATATATTATATATATAATATAATATATATATATATATATATATATATATATTATATATATATATACCAGTATATATATATATTATACCAGTACTATATATAATATATATATATAATATAATATATATATATATATTTATTATATATAATATATATATATATAGTATATATATTATAATATATATATATATATATATATATATATATATATATACATATATATATACATATTTATAACAAATATAATATATATAATATTTGAACTCTCCCAGGGTTCACTCCCTTAATATTCCGTAATAATTTAGAGTTTGTTAAGTTAGGTGGTCTATGTTACCTAAGTTGGAGTCAGGTTAGGTTACCATAGCCTACGTTTGCCTTACTTTACCCAAAATTTAAATTGTATTTACCCTAAAATTATTAAAATAACGATACATTAATTTTTGAATTTCGCTCCTGGAGTCAACCACTTATAAATAGCCATATATATATATATATATATATATATATATATATATATATATATATATATATATATATATATATATAATTTTATTTTATATATTTTATTATTATAGATATATATTATATATATATATATATCTAATATATACTATATGCTTAATGTTACATTCGACATCACCAAAAAAAAAAAAAGAGACACTTCCATTATTTTATTGGAATGAACAATATATGATATATTAATACTAAATTGATTATTTGTAATAAATACCTTAAGATACAAATATAAACAAAATCTGCTTCACCATCGTTAGAAAGTTTATAGTTGCAGGACATGTTTACTGTACGAGTGATATATATATATGCAAAAATGATTCGAGTTTGCTGGCTTTTTTACATTTGTACTTAGTTTTGCAAGAAAAGAGATGTGACAAATGTTTAAAAGAATGTTCAGTAGTAAGTTTAAGTTATGATATGTTTTGCTAGGTATACACAGAAAATCTATTTATACTTAACAAATCTTGATAATTGTTACCCAAAGGGTTGTCATCCCCGATTTTTATGAAAATCACAGGATTTACTCTAAAAATAATAATAATGAACAATAGTGAAAACAAAAATCGTCGCTCTTTTTAGGATAAAAGTTACAGCCTCTCAAAGTTGTCAAAACCCCCATAGACTTTTCAATATTGATAAATCCAGGTTAGGTCTCATTTCAGGCCCTCAAGTTAGGTTATGATAAGTTTTGTTAGGTATACACTGAGAAAATCTATGTAGAATTAACAAATCTTATCATAACCGGAACTTAGAGGGCAGTAAACACGAGCACGAGGCCCACTTATTTTTTTTTTATATAGAATTCTGGGGAAATTTTAAATTTTGAGAGGCTGTAACATTTTTTCTAAAGAGACTGCCAATTTCATTTTCACTATTCTTAATTATTTTTTTTAGAGTATCTGCTCACGATAGCTATAGTTAAGAGATTAAAAATGTACTCATATAAATTATATTTAAGTCCTTTATAAGTAAAATATAAAAGTTAATAATCCCTTCAATAATAGTTATTAAATATATTATTCTCACTACATATAAGCTAGATATCTTCTATTAATATGAAAATAATAAATAGATGGGCCTTCGATGCTCGTTTTAGAGTCTCTATCCTATAGTTTACAGTAGTTTTATTAGATATAAGATTTGTGTATAATTATATATAGTATATAATATACTATATGTTATACACAGAGTTAAGAGTTATATTAGTTCACCTACCTTGAATATTTATAATATTATATAATTTGTTTTATAAGAAAAATCCATATAGTGCGCAGATATGTGTATAACTACATTACTGCTATAAGACAAATATAACTTTAATTTTTTGCTAAGGAGAGCGACGGTTTTAACATTGAAAAAACCGTCCTCATGTATATATTTTGTTTCGTTACGTGCTTAGGTATATACCTAAGATAGATATATTTCATCAAATAATGAGATATTAAGATACAATTCTATTTT
>JABUQX010031181.1:10000-17500 GCA_015478945.1 Trachelipus rathkii | reverse complement strand
TTTATTATTGTTTTCAACTAGTACCAGTACGGTTTTACTAAAACTGGAAATTCTAGCTAGGATACCCCCAGTGCGCTCGATCCAGCAAAGTATCCAGCTGGAAATAATCCAGCTGTAAATTTTCCAGCGGGATCCGGTGCGAAATTTCATGATTCCCGCTGCGGTCCAGTACTCCTGCAGAATTTCTACTGGACACTGTCTTTGCCTGCCCGTATTAGCAGAAGCCTTTAGAGCATAAGACATGTATTTCACCATTTGTCTCGATCCTAAGATTGGCCACTTTGCCAGCTTCTAAATTCTTTAGATAACTGTCCATTAATGTGATCGTACGCTGCTGCTTTTTGCGTATTTGTCTCGCCTTCTTATAAGATTTGCCTGTATGAGTATTGGGAGACATCCGCACTTCTAACTGAAAGTGATGTAACCCACTATCTCATGTGTGCAATGTTAACGTCATCCGAACATAGTCTTTCATTGTTTATCTCTCAATAGTTTATTAGAAGGATAACCTATACTTCTTCATTTGCATTCAATAACAATCGAGGGTCATTCACGTTTACAGCTTTCTGTTCCTCATCCTCATCGTCTTTACTTTAATTTTTCAATCGTCTGATCATGTTAACGTTATCCGTAACTAGTAATTACGGTGCCTCCTGTTATTCGAGTTCTTTTAAAAACGTCATAACAAATTCTTTGGATATGTTCGCACTGAAATTGTTACGATGTTTTGTTTATGGTATCTTTCCACTGCTAAACGTTTTAGAATTATTGTTTTATCTTCGTTCACATATCTAATTATTATTGCAAATATTTAACTTGCCCGATGTGTTAAGCATCCATTTTTGAATGCACGAAGCATCCCATTAGGCAATTTTTATGATTATTTTTTGGCTTATCCGCTACTTCTAGGACTATTTTACAAATATTTTCCTGGTCTAAAGGGACTTCTAGTTTCGAAGCCATGTCTCCACACAGTGCCTTAAATCCTGGTCTTACAAGGAAAACTAATGAAAAATTTAACGATCATTATAATCAATTGTATTTTGGATTTTTCACTTGACATAGACATTAACAAGTTTTTGGGAGCTAAAAAAGTTTAAACTTTAGTCTGAGTTTTTGAAATTAAAGGTTTATCCTGATTACCTTTTGCTTCACCTTTCTTTTTAACAATTGCATCAATGTTGGATGAGAGCGTTTTAAATGTCGCATTAATTTAAAGGATCCAGTAAATGTATTGTGACCCCGTGAGTAACTGGTAGTTAGGTAAACCCTTTCGTGCATGATCGAACTTACTGTTTCCCATCAATTGTGTTAACTATTTCATATTGACAAATGATAGTACATGTATCTTTCAGTGTAGTAATATATCATAGTACATGAAGTGTTTCGATTTTGTTTAGTGGACAGATTTTTCTAAATTTTCAGTACATGTGATGATTAAACTTTATAAGTTTAAAGATTATCTATAGAATTACGAACCTTTTTTTATTATTGAATAATAAACATACATAAGCAAATTTCTGAAAAAAGAATATTATATTTACTACGGTAGTGTTATACTATTATATTATATATAATATATATATATAATCTACTATATATATATTTTATATAACTATATTATATATATATACTATATATATACTATACATATCTATGATATATATACCTTATATAATATATACTATATATATATACTATATAATACTATATATATATAGTATACTATATAATACCTATATATATATTAATCCTATACTACGTATATTATTATATATAAAATCCTATATATATATATATACCCGTCCATTACTAATATTTATATATATATTATATTACTATTAGTAGTATTTACTAGTATCAATATATACTATTATTAATATATATAATATTATATCAGATATATATATTATTACGTATCCTATTTATATATTTTAGTATATATATATATATAGGTATGTTTATATATATGTATATATATACTCTATTTATATACTAAACTATATATTACGTACGTTCGCCGACATAGGGGCCCTAAAGTTCTATATATATATATATATATTATATTGTCCCTCTCATATATTACTATATATATTAATAATATATATATATATATTATATATATTATATATATCTATTTATGGGCGAGAATCTGTATACACTGCTATATTATATCTTTATAGTATATATATATATATTACTACTCAATATACTATATACTATATACTATACTATACTATATTTATATATATATTTTATATTATATATATTATATATACCTATATATTAATATATATATATTATACTATCTATATATAGTAGTGTGAGTGAGATATATAATATAACTATATATATATATGTGAGGTAGAATATATATATAACATGTAGTAATAAAATTCAAAATTACCTAATTTTCGGGTATTTGCCGGCAGCCGGAGCAGCCTCTTTTTTTGTGGCTCCGATCCGTGCTCCGGCTCCAGTCCGCCTAAAATTTCGGGTCCTCCCGACTTCCGCTCGGCTCCAAAACCCAAAGATTTCCGCCTGCGACTCCGGCTCCGCGCTCCGCTCTCATCAAAAATTTCTCCTTCCGCTCCGGCTCCACCCAAAACCTTGCGGTCTCCGCGCTTCCGCGCTCCGCTTCCGGCGTCGCATCCCTCTATATATATTATATATATATATATATTATACTATATATACCTATATATTATTTAATATATTATATCTACTCACTATATATATATTATATATAGTATATATATACTATATATACTATTATTATACTATATATACTATATATATACGTATATATGATTATACTATATATACCTATTTATAGATATCCTAATATATATATATTATATATCATATATATATATATAATAGTATATATATATATTATACTATATTACTATACTATTATATTTACTTATAGTATACTCACCTCATATATATACTCACTATATATATATATCACTACTATTATTGATATAATACATATATTTATATATATATAGTATATATATATATATATATTACTATTATATATTATATATTTTAAACTCTACTATTATATTATATATATACGTATATTCACTTATATATATTATATATATACATTATATATATAGATATAGTATATATAGTATTACGACTCGATAGCAGTATGTGCTTATATTAGTAGGTGTATATACTATTATAAGTATTATATAAATTACTATATATAGTAAGAGTATATATATTATGATATAGGTATAGGGTATAGTATAGAGATATATATATATATATAGAATCTATATATTAATATATTACATATATATTATATTATATATAATATAGTCATATATATATATATATGATATATATAAATATATGTATATATATATATAATATAGTATATAATATATATACTATATATATATATATATATATATATACTAGTATCTGTAAAAAACTCCTATTCTATCTAATTTATGTGTATACAATATAATATATATATATATATACTATATATAATAATTATATAAATATATAATACTATATTTATATATATATATATATATATATACTATCATGATTAATATATATATATACTATATATATATATATATATAATATTATATATATATATATATATATATTTTCCACTGTTACGTTTCGAGTAACTTATGCAGGTATTTGGAATTGTAAAACCAACGTTCTGGGTCAGAATCTGTATTAAGACAATAATACATATAAATAATAATAATAATAATAATAATAATAATAATAATAATAATAAATTAATAATAATAATAATAATAATAATAATAATAATAATAATAATAATAATAATAATAATAATAATAATAATAATAATAATAAATACAATAATACAATGAGAATGATCTCTATAATATAAGAATGTAAATGTTGGATCTGCTGGGTATACATTTCCATTTCTGCTTGTCCTAATATTATTTGTTCTTTCCTAATATTAGAGGGGAGGAGTATCTATAAAATATAGATAGCGAAATTTGTGGCAGAAGGTCTACTGGTTTGTTTTATATAAGAGTATAGCGAATAAGAATAATTAACGACACGGTTGGACGTTTAAATCTAAATAAACATATTACATATTAAAGATAATAAATCACTGGATGTTTTTCATTAAATATCGAAATACACTGGAACACGAAATCAAATATTAGCACGAAATCAAAAATGGTATACAAGAACTAGGTTTAGAAATGATGCACAAATAGCTTACCCTATTTACATTCGAGAAAATACGTTGTGTAGAAGATTTTCACAGCACAAAGTATATCCGAAAGAATCAGCGTTGATCACTAAATACTTTGGAAAATGCTTTCAGTACAATTCTTCGATAACAAGACGTAATTCGTAATTGTAGGAAGAGAGATTTAAAATCCTTTGCGAGGAGAAGATGGCGGACTCGCTGAAGCAAAAGAAAACAAGATTTTGGTCACGTGAGAGGTTGGTCCGCAATATTCAAATGAAAGAAGAAGAAAACAAAAGGTGACATGGCTCCCTCCGGAACAATTGGAGTGTCGTGAGAATCAAGGTTGTAATCGTCAACCGGCTTGGATCGCCAGAACGCGACTTGAACGAGTATTACAAGACCGGTAAGGTTTCAGTCCGAATAGGTTTCGGAGTCGGATGGAGAAATCGGTATCTGACAAGGGGGAGATTGTCTTAGCTCCCCCCCCATGGGCGTGAAGTAGCTCAAAAGGGGGAGTAGAAACTTGAAGAGTTGGCAGAGTTTCAGGTTCGGTGGGGAAACAATTGATGTAAAAAGGGGCAAAATGGCATAAATGTCAGTATATTATCTTGCATAGAGTAGGGTAGAGGGAACAGGAGCAGGAAGTGGAGAAAGAGTGGTGGAAGAAGCGCATGATCTAAATAAGCCGGTTTGATCCTATCCACTGAGATATTTCCACTTTGCTCCCTTCTTAAATGAATACTTCGGGTACCGTTTTAATACGAAAAGTTCGTCATAGCGGGCGCTTGCAAACGGACCGCCAACTACTGTAGTCCGTGCCGAATTAATACGTGAGAGCATGTCCAGATTCCGCAGGCATGTAGTGTACGAGAGAATGACTGGCAAAATTGTTTCCATGCCTGTTCCTCGAGCGGGCCAGGAAGTGTGCTGGTTCTAGATTGGAGAAGAAAAAAGTATAACTCCTAGAATTCGTATTGGAGAGCCGTAAACGAGCTCAGCAGACGAGCATTTTAGGTCTTCTTTGTATGAAGTTCTGATACCGAGGAGGACAAGAGGTAGAGTTTACGACCAATTGTTTTGTGTTCCGTGGGCCATCAAAAGAAGCTGTTTTAGCTGCCGGTGAAAACCTCCTATGATGCGACAATACCTAAGATGGAGTACATAACCATCACAAATGAAACCGACAGAGACGCTATGAGCAAGCCGAAACTATAAAGTTATCATAAGCAATCTCTCCAAAGTAACTCAAAAAAAACTACCCTACCTGTCTGGACACGGTCAGAAGAAGTGCAAACTTACGCTATCAGTGTAGTTCAAAAATCCTCGGGCAATTGTATCGCTTGGAAGTTATCTGCAAAGGGAATGGCTTATTACCCATCGGAGCTGTATCGTATATGCATGTTAAAATGTGTTGAAACCATTTAGGTGTAATGGGCCGACATACATGTGCACCTGGTCCAAAGCGCTGCCACCAGGGAAGAAATTTGCTGAAGAGTGCTTAGGGTGTGTCCTGTGAACCTTGATCGTTGCAGTTGAACAACGCTGTCCACTGTTTAACATTCTTTTAGTAGGACGGCCCAGACGAAATGTTTGACCCATTTTAATTTACTACTTTACCCCTGGGTGCGACACTATGAGATTTGGAAATACCCTTTCTTGCGCATGGGGTTGTACGATTTGACGAGGTGTTTGGAGAGACGTCGCATAAAAGGCGAAACCAAAAACATTTCTACAATTTGAATGTCGTAGAAGAGCAGAGAAAAACAATTCTTTCGATGCTGCAGGCGAAAAAGCCATTTCGACGAAATCAGTCAGGTAAAGGAAAATGCCGTAATTCGCGATAGAGCGTCGCAGGAATATGTCTTTAACTTTATATGGAGGTATCAGTGTGAATTGTGCAATAAATCAAAGTGCGGCTTCACGAGGGACTGTTTAAACAGTGGAAGCTGTAAATGATCTTCGAAGTTGGTAAAGTGATCGGTTATGGCATGAATTAGCCACTTCTATGAAATAGCCGATAAAGATATGCTAGATAGATTGCGAGAATTCCTACCAAATCGCACTTACCTTGTTTCAGCGCTGAACTTTTTAGAGAAGAAACTAATTGGACGCCATTCGTCTATTAATAAACTGTGATGACACACAGCACCTGCTGCAAATCTGAAGCCTCTGTTGTGATCTAAGTCGGGCCCTGGTGATGGACAAAATGAGTACACAGAAAAAGCAAGACTTCCTAATGGAGTTGAAGGATAGTGCTTCGTCCGTTCCAATCGACAGTACAGAAGCAGAGATCCTTAAAACGTGCGAATTTTTAAAGAAGTGCTGATAGAGAAGGAGAAATATATTATATATATATATATATATATATTATATATATATAATAATATATATAATAATATATAATATTATATATATATATATAATATATATATAATATATATATATAAATATATATATATATATATATATATTATATATATATATATAAATATATTATATATAATACATTATATATATATAATATATATATAATATATATTATATATATATATAATAAATATATATATATATATGAAAGAAATGCGAAAAACACCATAATTAACCATATTTTCTTATAAACAGGATACAGATATTAGAAATTAATATATATTAATGATCGTGGGAAAATTTACTTGATCGTGGGAAAATCCACATTACGACACTTTAGAACTTAATTAATTAATTAGTGATATTATAACCAAATAGATATCCTATTTCAACATTCGGAATTCCCATTTCCAATTTTTTTCAAAGCAAAAATGATTTTTATTTTCTTTTCAATACCCATATTCAGGATATGACATCTACATAATATCCGAAATACAGACTATTTAAGGACAAGATTTAGCTCCCAAAATCATTACATAGAAGGCTCTTGAAAAGAACACAAAACCATTAGGAAGAAAATTCACAAGTATAATTTTGAAGGTGTTTACTAATAACTGAACTTAGCTGAACAACAACAGTATGTATCGTAAAGATATGGCATTCTAAAAAGTTTATCTAAATTAATAACATTATTATTATTCTTATATTTTATAAAATAACTGCAAAATAAAAAAAAAAAAAAAAAAACTTTTTAGTCTTTTTGCCGAACATGGAAAATCAAGATTTATTTTATCAAACTTTTGAAATTTATTAACTTTAAAACTTTTTGAGATTTATTTTTTTTTATTAAAACTTTTATTGTTATAAGTTTCGAAGCCATTACAAATTAACTTCGAGACAATAATAATAAAAAT
>JABUQX010031181.1:0-7500 GCA_015478945.1 Trachelipus rathkii | reverse complement strand
GAAAGAGAGAATGTCACAATGGTGTGAGCTGGAGAAGAAATTGATAAAAGAGAGAAATTAGTATGATTGCAATATTGACCAGTGCAAGAATAGAAAAGTTAAAGGAAGAAGAATTGGAGCAATAAAGATAGAAGAGACAGAAGAAAAGAAGCGCGAGAGAGAGAGAGAAGAGAGATAGAGAGAGAGAGAGAAGAGAGAAAGAGAGAAAGAGAGAGAGGAGAGAGAAGAGAGAAGAGAAGAGAAGAGAGAGGAGAAGAGAGAGAGAGAGAGAGAGGCGATGATTATACCGCTAAGAGCAGGAAAAGAATGGAGCAGAAGGGACAATATAAATATCCAACCTTTGCGTCACCCCGGTCAGAAAGGACCTAGGAGGTGAACGAAGGAGATACGGAAGCTCTTATAGAAGAAAAAGGAGGGATGCCGAGCCTTATAGCCGAGGAAGGCACAATGCAAAAAAATGTCATCTACATTTTTTAGGTCCCCATGATAGATACCAATCAGAATGGTCGTCTAGTGTAGACGAAGACCAAGAGAATACTTTCCCAAGGAAGAACCGTTCATGTACAGAATCCGTCGCCAAAATACAAGGAGAAGCATATCCCAGGTAAAAATAATTTAAATATATGTAACTATATAACGTCTGAAGACGAAGAATCGGAAGAGGAAGAGTTACCCGCTCTTCACGAGTAATACATACGAAGATTTGTTTCCCCACAGTACTGAAGGGACCACTCTCACTCTCACTACAAAGTAAAATAACAAAAGTCGGGAAGAAAGGACAAGTAAAGGTCCTATAAATAATTAGTGAGAGACAGAAGAGGAATCAGAAGCAAGATTCTCTTCACCATCTTCGTCACCTATGTACGATCCTGAAACAGGTACTATATATTATAGAGTGGCAAGGAAGACGTCATACGATTCTCCAATAAATGAGGAAGAAGCAGAGGCACTAAGAATATTTCGGTCTAAATACAACTCCTCGCCAGAGTGCGAATATGTCCCAGTTACCTTCTCCAAAATAGTAAGAGAGACCCAAAAAGGGAAAAGGATAACTCCAGATAAAAATAGTAAGAAGGTAAATGAGTGTGCACCCATCGAGGTAGATGGAAGTCCCGCAAGGGAAGTAAAAGAAAAGGGGCAAGGTACTTGCTAAGTGCCATGCATTAGGGATCGATGGCTATACAAGATCTCTAAATGCAACCAATATTTAGGTTTATTTTAGTTAAATAAGAAATATTTCGGTATATATATAATATATATATTACATATAAATATGTGTAGTATGTTATGTGTAATTCATGTTTATTAGAGATTAAATAAGGTCCATAGTGTGTAACAAATATTTCATGTGCTGTGTGCTTACGTAGAAAATTACGTACAAGCCAAAGTGTTACATTTCATTTAAATTTCTAATGAAGACGCGACATAAAGTTACATAAAAAGTACACCTTTTAATTTTAATACATTTTACATAGATTCTTGACACAATAATAATTCGCTATATTAATATTGTATTTCTCGTGTCTATAGCTTTTAAAAAGAATTTAAACTGCAGTAATAAAGTAACCTTTATCATAACATTCCGGTTTTAAACAAAGCAAAGGACATTTATCTCAATACTTTGTAAAATAAAATTTTTTTGTCTGTATATATATATATATATATAATATATATATATTATATATATATATATATATATATATATATATATATATGTATAATATATATATATATAATATATTATATATATATATTATAATATAATTATATATATATAATATAATATATATATTATATATTGTCAATTTAAAAAACAAAACATACCCTAGTGTGTGTATGATACTAGCGATGAATAATCCAAGCTCAAAAATGAACTTTCATATTTAATTAGAGAAATATGAGCAGACCCTTTTTTTTTAATCCATTTCGATTTTCGACAAAATCGAGCAAAAAACTCAATCGCATCCAAATAACGTAATATTAGTTTTGCTTGCTCTTGGATAAAATAATGTTTCTTGGACAATAAATATCACAAACAATTTATTTTCTTCACATTTTTTTTTCACATTTACAAGGTTTTATGCTACAGATAATTTTTACATTTTTTAACAAAATAAATAAGTATGATTAATGTGATATATATATATATTGTGAAAGGATTTTAAAGCATCCTTAAATACGGATCAAGCAGGAAGACGGATGTAAATTAAGGAAGAAAACATATAAGTATTAATTGTGGCAATTATGTACACACACAGCACCATGACAACAACACACTGAACAGTTAGAAAGAGGCTATATAACAAGGAAGAATTCTATTAATGTTAAGCCGAATAGAACTTATAACGAGGACCATAGACAAGATGTGTCTCACGCACCCATAAGTAAAATTTTATATGGGGTAGCGATGATGGTGGGGTTACAAATCAACCCACTGGCTCGTATAATATTGAGCATGGCCTACATAGCATAGGTAAAAACCGTTATAAGTTGAGAAAACCCTAGAATTGAACTCCGAAGAATAAAGCTTACCACATTAACATGGAGTACGCGTTTAGAAAATTTAAAGTACGCGCTAATAGGAGAATACTAGTAGTAAGATGATCACACACACATCCTAGTATGATGAAAAATTACTCTACGAATAGTATTGAGATAATATTTTTTTTTAACCCATTCAGGAGAATGAAGAAAAGGTCAACCCGCACATTAGCTTGCGAAGAACTTGGGCAGTGCTATAAAGCTGCCACATAGCCTCAAAGTAATATATATACTTGACGAGGAAGTATTAAGAAAAATGATACTTGAGCCGCCTAACTAAATTGAAGGTTTGTTTATAGGCGAAGGGAATCACGAAGATTTGATTCCAGTTGCAGAATATCGTCTGACTAAAATTCAGATGAGGACTAATTCGAACCACTGCTCCCCCAATTACTAAAGTATTGAGAGGTTAAGAATGAGCATAGAGTACTGCACTCGAGTAAAAATTCAGAGCAAGAGCTACTTACTCATCCATTTGGAGGGGAATGAGTTTAGCCTACATGGGTGAGGTCACAGTCTAAAACCGCTGTTAGAACCGACCTCTCTGATCCAGATAATTATTTTGGTCATGATAGAGGAGAGCCATGAGGATAGTCCGTTCAATTTAGAATGAAGAGGTATTTATTAAAAGGGTACGGAAGACTGTACAATATATAACCAGCTCTGCACAACGTTTTTACCGAAAGTTGTGGAGTGTTTGACGAATCATAAGTTGGTAATCAAGCTCTCTGCACCCGCTATCGGCACCAGCGGTACAAGCCATGAAGATACTCTGTATGATCGGTGGAAAACCGTACAGATAAATAGAAATGTTACATGAACAGAATGAATACAGAATTGTCGGTATACGTTGTACAAAACTTTCGGAGTAAACCGATCGAAACAAATCAACTTGATGAAATCGTGAATTTTCATTTGCGTGCGTCAAAAGCACCGTGACGTTAATGCTACTACATCGATTTGAAAGCGTATCCATCACACGCTTAATAAATAGGAAATATAATGCTACAGCAAGAGAAAGAAGCATTTAAGAGCATTACGAAGCTGCATACAAGCATAAGCAAAGGCGCTACGTAAAGCAAGAAGAGTGTAAAATCTAGAGAAAAATTGTACCACAGAAAATTCTATAAGTATGTTCATCCGGAAATATCTTCCAATAAAATAATTTAAAATAATATATAATAATTCATTTAGTTACTAAAGGCAATCTTACAATAAAGCAAATGTTGTGGATAAGAAGAAAGACTAGATCATAGGCTGAATGATATTCGTCAATCACCCTTTATTGGGGGGATATAAGAGTTTAAAACCTTCTAGAAGATTAACTTCAACCATAACTTTTCTCTTAACATTAAGCCCCGAGCAAATACTTAGATTTATTAACTTGCTGAACCTAACCTAACTTACCCGATTTAAAATATATAATATATTATTTTTGTTTCCATAAAAATGATTGATAACTTCATTTAAAACTTTAAATATATATAAAAGATAAAATACTTATAAAACTGTCAAAACTATCCATAACTGCTACATTGAGGGGAGAACTAGAGAAATAAATAGCTATAGAAAATAGATAGAGCACCAACATCTTAGACAAAAGCCATTTAAATATATATATATATATATATATACTATATATATATATATATATATATAATATAATATATATTATATATATATATATTATATATATATATATATATATATATATATATATCATATAATAATATATATATATATATATATATATATATAATAAGGACTCAACACTTGATATTGAGTTAAGATAGTTCATTAAATAAGAAAAGTTAAAAAAACTTAATTTTTATTTCTGTTGAAAATGAATGAGGAATTTATTTCAACCGAGCATAATATCCATAGTGAAGTTGACAGAGCTCATCAATGAATCTTGAAGATATTACTGCTAGAGGGAGAAGATTCCACCACTCATTTAAAAGGAATAAGAACACACTTATTAAAATATCAGCAAGTAAAGGCGAATAATGCAACCATTGGAAATAATTTAAATAAAAACCTTAAAGTTAGAAGATGAAGTTGTGATAAAGAAAATTCAGTTGAATAAAATATGGGTAACCCCAACCTTTAAGATGCCTAATTAACATAAAAGTTTGTGCTCTTTAGAAGTTCGAGGGCAGACTACGTTTGTTAATTTCACAAATCGAAGAAAGACATCCATGGAAAAAGAAAGCAAGAATATCTATATAATATATAATATATTCAAAATAGTATTGTATCGAGGGTCCAATATTTAACATATAAACAACATATTATTCCTCGATATTTACACTTATTGAATTTTGAAATAATATAGTCTACATATAGTTATTATAAAAAAAAACCGATGTAAAACTATTTTAATAATCTTTAATAAATAAAATTTTACTGGTATCTCATTTTATTTTATTTACTTACACATCCATATTATGTTTTACAATTTTATATAGGTATAATAGTTCTATTCATCAGAATGAAAACCAAGTATATAGTAATTACTGAACTCATTTCAGACAGGTACGAAAGTACGTTGTATTTAATTGATTATTTAATAAATTAGAAAATAAGATTTTTTTATATATATATATCATTATTAATTTATGTGTTATTAGTTTGATAAATGAGAATTTATTGTGCATGTGTGTATTTTATTAAAATATGTGTGAATGTTTAATCTTAATTATTTTACACTTAAAACACATACACACGAAACACACAGGTATGGGAACAAGAAATTCACGATTCTGATAATGTTTACTTCTAAGATGATGAAGGAACGTCAGAGTCAACCCGATAAATTACTTGGATTTAGCCGCAATCAAGTAGCGTCGCAATGTCACATCAAAACATGCGAAAAGTCCTGTACCCGAGATTGGAGCACTTCGACTGTGAAAGATTTTCACTTCGGGTGGACATTGAATCAGAGAAGCGACCAAACGGCGAATAGGACACAAGTAAAGCCACTATCATAGCCAAAAATCTCAAGTAACTAGAATACCTACTCACCTTGAAATTACTTGTAAAAAGAATGGTGTTAAAACCATTTTTCCCAGACTGAAACGGATAATCGCTCGATTGCTTCGAATCAATATTGATTTTAAAATTCATTAACTGATAATAATTGATTGTTATTCTCAGACTAGCAACCATAAGATAGAGAAGTGTTTAAAAATGCGTATTATGAGACAGAAAGCAGTCAAGATAGAATAGAATTTCTCAAACACATAGAGCCATACCATGAAAGAGATATTTCAGGCGATAATCGTGAAATGATAATAGCCAATTTCATATGGTCAGGTAACATAAATAAACTCTGTAGTCTAGCACAAGAATTAGAAAATGAAAGAAGATGGAAGGAGATGGAGTCAATTGTGAGAGCAATTATGGTCATGAATGCACAGAAAATGCAAACACTTGTACCGATATTTCCATGTACTCAAGTGATGGTTCAAATTATGAATGCACTCACTAAGAATGGTAGAACAAGAGACTCACTTTATAGAAATCTCTTTGGTGATGTCTTGTCAGGACATTTGGTAGCTTTAGCCACATGGCCTTATCAAGATACATTCAACACCGAATGTAAGGAGTTAATGAAAATAATGCCTTACACAGGCTATAATGGAATAATGGAACACATGTTGGAGAAAATAGCCATAGAAGAAGTGTATCCGATTAATTACTATCGAATTTTATATATTCTGGGTTAATATTAAAGAAAGTCATAAAAGATACATAGGCAGAAGAATAAGTCCTAGATTGTTATTTAGATTGCTCAAACTGATAAGATTGAATAGAAAAGATCAGATAGTAGAAAGAATATTTACAGACATTTTAGATTGCACTCCATATGAAATGATGGAGGATATATTTATAATAGCTTGTACTAAAGCATGGGCGTTAGCCATGTTTCATATACCGTTAAAATTAATATCATATTTAAAGGAAGAAGAAGCAGATGATCTAAGAAGAGCGTTACTACCAACTCGAAATGAAGACACGCTAGACATCTTGAATGTATGGTTGCTATATCACAGAAGAAGAAATTATAATTGATACAGAATTTTTTCCAGCATATTATCATAGGTGAAAATATACCAGTTATCCATACCAGATCACAGATATCTACAAACAATCTGTCACTTCATTGGAGATTGTTCTGGAAAGATAATACTTGGACCTTAAGAGGTAGAGATTCTCGAGGAAAAATCAGATTTATAAAAGGAGACAGAAATGAAAAAGAGAGATATTTGCAGATATAGGGTTCAACCTAAGACAATACTAACAATTAATTTATGCATATATATATATATATATTATAATATATATAAATTATATATATATAATATAATATGATATATATAATATATATATAATATAAATAATAATATATATAATATATAATAATATATATATATAATATATAATATATATATTAAATAGTAACAACCAATATTATAATTTTTAGAATATGGCACCTTCATTTGAAATTGGTACACCTCAAAGATCTGTAGTGCGCATTCCTGAAAGCGGTTATGACAAAAACTTGAAACCAATTTGTTTAGAGGTAGCACAAATAACCCTATGTGCACCCATATTGAGCAACATATATAACTTTAATTTTGGATCTCCACCCGAACTAATTACTACAACAGTTTCACCAACACTGTTCGTAACATACAATACTGTACAAGAAGACCGCTCCAATATACCAAGCAGACTGAAAAGACCAATAGAAGAACTAGATACAATATCCAGAAAGAAACGTATCATTCAGCCACGATACAAGTATCTCATGCGAAGTGTGAGATTATCACCCAAACAAAGAAGAGAAAAATGGGAAAAGTTGAAAGAAGCTAAAAGGAATCTTCAAGAAGAAAATGCAATACTACAAGAAAAGGTAGAAAAGTTTAAAACTATAATACTAAGCCGATCGAAACT
>JABUQX010031180.1:35000-38755 GCA_015478945.1 Trachelipus rathkii | reverse complement strand
AAAAAGAGAAGAGATGGTTAAGCGTATGTATAGTGGTGAATGTGCTTGGAATCGAACCGGCTGGAAGACAGAAGAAAAAGTGAAATGAGTCAGTAAAGGAATTGGCCTGGAGGAGAAAATAATGTGAGTTTGACAGAGGCGATGAAGAAAAGTGCATAGCAGGAAGTGAATGGCAGGATTGTTGTGAGGGGTAATATTTGTGGGTTTGGCCAAGGGCATGGACTCTATCACTGATGAGAATGCCACAGCAAGGGTACGTAACAGTCTTCGTGAAACTCAGGGTGGAAATTTTCTGACTGCAAACGAGTTCCTCACTTGGTGGGTATAAAGGGAACGAAAAAAGGGGTGCTTTCTTTTCGACTTGCGCCATGTTCTTCTAATAATTTTCTGTTCCGTTGTATGCTTAGCACCCCATCTCCAAACTGGGGATAGGATGATAATAATAATAATAATAAATAATAATAATAATACAATAATAATTAATAAAATAAAAACAATAATATTTAATAATTAAGAAATAAAATATACTAAAATTAAATAATAAAATAGGATAAAACTTATTAATAATAAAAATCATAATCAAAATGAGGAAAAAAAATTGATTTTATTTCCAAGTTTCTAAATAGTTATTTCTGTACATAGTTTAATTTTCTTAAAATAATCTTTGAAAACAATTTACATGAGAAGAAGAAGATATATTTATTTACATTTCCCGACGCGTTTCGTCTCTAAACTTGAGACATCTTCAGAGGATTAATTCTTGTGAGCGAATGAGTCTTAAATTAATATATAATAATTAAATCAAATAAGCTTTTGATGTTCTACAGATATATATTAAATTTTAAGTTAATGTCTGGTCTGCGTGTTTTGATGAATGTATAAAGGCCTCCGCATTTTAAGTTTCTGGACTTGCACTGATCCCGTAAATATTGTGAAGTTGTTTAGAAAATATTGCTTAATTAAGTTGATTGAATGTGCCCGTTTTGAAATGTTCAAAAGATTTTGCTGGAACTGTAGCGATGTTGATATGCCCTGTCCGCGACAATCGATTGTCGTGTAACCAAATATATGTCGAGCGTACAGTCTGACTCGGGCAAGTTTAAATTGGTAACACAACGTGGATGGTTGTCGGTCAAAAGCATCTCTTGTGCTAAAGGAAGATGGCAGTTGTTTGGATTTATGGTATAGTCTGACTTTAATTTTTGAGGTGTCTTTAGTTTTGAGGTGAGAATTCAAAATATTACGAAGGCACTTCTCTTCTTATTGAAGTCTATAGCATTAAAAGTTTTGAAGAAGAAATTTATCGAATTTTCCTTGATTATTTTTACTTTTCTTTTATTAATTAATTTTGTAATGGTTTTATTAATTAAATTTTCAACTGAAAATTTGGATGAGCACAGTTAATTAAATTTTACTTAATGCGGCAAATTTCTTCAACAAAAGTTTTCCAAAGTTGAACATAGGTTGTATGCTCTGTAAAGTAAAGTTTTTACGAATAGATTCTTTTGTACATAGTCGGTGAAGGAACCCATAGTTCCATATTATCAGACGGCAATTATCCGTGGGATTTGACATGAATGCCTGTAGATATTGAGCCGTCAGAATTAATATTGATTTTAATGTCCTAAAAAACAGATAGCACTTATTAACCTAACGTTTCGTATGTAAATTTTAAGCAGACAACACTTGAATTCTATTGGATTGACTGAATGTATATGAATCTTATGTTCCTAAAAGATAGTGAGGGTTGTCCGTCGACATATCTTATGTAAATACGGGGTTAAAGTTGTTTGTTTCACGAAGGGATTTTGTTTTCGCAGATTGGACATATAAAGTCTGCAAAGTAGGTCCAAGTGGTGGAGCCCATCGACACTCCACAGTTGTAAGATTATATGTTTTCTTTTAAAATTAAACGGTGTTTGGGTAACAACCAATTAATAAAAGGTTCCTCATATGTTGTTCTGATATTTCTGGTGGGGGTAGGTTATTTGAGTGATATACTTCGTTAATTATTATGTCAATCGTTTCAAGAACTGGTACATTTGTGAACAAAGACTCTACATCAAGAGAGGCAAATATATTAGTGTCTTCAAGTTTTAAGTTTGATAATTTGCATAACGTTTCATTATTTGATTTAACTATGAAAGAGTTATTAAGATATGGTCGGATAATGCTGTTCAGATATTGGGTCTATGTTTCTAAACACTTCACAATATTATACGGATCATGTGAAGTCCAGAAACTTAAAATTGCGGAGGCCTTCTACATCAAAACACGCAGACCAGACATTAACATAAAATTTAATGTATTATCTGTTAGACTAAATATCATTTGATTTAATTATTATATATTAATTTAAGACTCATTCGCTCACAAGAATTAATCCTCTGAAGATGTCTCAAGTTTAGAGACGAAACGCGTCGGGAAATGTAAATAAATATATATTCTTCTTCTCATGTAAATTGTTTTCAAAGATTATTTTAAGAAAATTAAACTATGGGTCCTATTCACCGACTATTAACAAAGAATCTATCGTAAAAACTTTACTTTACAGAGCATACAACCTATGTTCAACTTGGAAAACTTTTGATGAAGAAATTTGCCTCATTAAGTAAAATTTAATTAACTGTGATCATCCACAATATTCAGTTGAAAATTTAATTAATAAAACCATTACACCAAAATTATTTAATAAAAGAAAGTAAAAATAATCAGGAAAATTCGATAAATTTCTTCTTCAAAAACTTCTAATGCTATAGACTTCAATAAAGAAGAGAAGTGCCTTCGTAATATTTTGAACTCTCACCTCAAAACTAAGACCACCTCAAAAATTAAAGTCAGACTATACCATAAATCCAAACAACTGTCATCTTCCTTTAGCACAAGAGATGCTTTGACCGACAACCATCACGTTGTGGTACCAATTTAACTGCCCTGAGTCAGATTGTACGTCGACATATATTGGTTACACGACAAATTTATTTTCGGACAGTTCATATCAACTATCGCTACAGTGCCCAGCAAAATCTTTGAACATTTCAAAAACGGCACATGGTCAATCAACTATTAGCAATATTTCTAAACCACTTCACAATATTATACGGACATGTGAAAGTCCAGAAATTGAAGATGGCGGAGGCCTTCTACATCAAAGCCCGCAGACCAGATATTAACATAAAATTTAATATATTATCTGTTAAACTAAATATCATTTGATTTAAATTATTATATATTAATTTAAGACTGCATTCGCTCACCAAGAATTAATCCTCTTGAAGATGTCTTCAAGTTTAGAGACGACCAAACGCGTCGGGAATGTAAATAAATAATATCTTCTTCTTGCTCATGTGAATTGTTTCAAAAGATTATTTTTTAAGAAAATTAAACTATGTACAGAAATAACTATTTAGAAACGGAAATAAAAATCAAAAGATTTTTCATAGGTAAAATCACATTTTGAATTCCCAAATAATAAATAATAACAAATATTAATAATAATAATATAAGTCCTATAATAAGAATAATATATATAATATATATATATATATATATATATATATATATATATTATATTATATATATATATTATATATATATATTATATATATATATATATATATATCTTATATATACTATATATATATATATTATATATTATATATATATATATATATATATAATATATATATATATATATATATATATAATATATATATATATATATATAATATATATATATATATATATATATTATA
>JABUQX010031180.1:0-2500 GCA_015478945.1 Trachelipus rathkii | reverse complement strand
CTAATAATATATCTTATATATATATATATATATAAATATATATATATATGATAGTGAGGTATAGTAGATATAGGTAATATTAGGTAGATAATAGTAATAGTATATATAGTAATAGATAGTATATAATAGTATATAGTATAGGTAGAGATAGATATATATAATATAGAAATAGATAATAGTAGTATAGTTATATAGTATATGGATAGTGAGGTAGGAGTGTAGAGTATATATATATATGAATATATAATATATATATTTATATATAGTATATATTATAGATATATATATATATATAATTATTAGCTTATATATAAATATATTATAGTTGTAGAACGAAATGACGCTCCTCTGAACGCCGGAGATCTTTTGGGCGGATGTATAGATTCTTGTTAGGTTAGAGAAGTAGGAGAATTCGCTTCCTAAATCTTCTAATTCTTCACAAAGTCCAGCTCCATTTTTTTTTTCTACCATACGAGCTAGAGTACTTCTTTCAGCATACTAGATATGAGTACATGACTTGTTACATAGACTGAAGCTTAAACGACCTTATTTGAATGGAATGATTGAATTAAGGGCTAAGCAAGTGTCCACATATGATGAGAATATGCCAAAGTGAATGGCAGCGCAACCAGGTTCAACCGTTCGACCAGTTGTTGGTACATCCGAGGTGGAGTAGTGATCGTTTGCATTGATTGAAAGTTCTTTTAGGTATCACTAATTTCTTCAACAGGTTAGCTGATCTTTACATCTAAATCATCTGGCTTGCTAACGGGAATACCCTAGAAAAATCTCTGTTTTGATTGAAGACGTAATCTCTTTGCCGAACAACGTATCACAGTGTATATGAGGAAAAGAGATTTACTTGATGCAGTGTTTTGTAGCAACAGTGTTTGCTGTATGTTTATTTGATGCAGCCTGCAAGAATATTTCAACTCTGCTCATCGCTTCTTGCCATCCTGCATGACTGTAGGCGCACCCTGCGTGTTAGCTTATATTATCGAATGACGTATACTAAGAGTTTTCGACAATTAATTATAAATAGACACTTGGTTCTTCTTCTTCTGGTTTCCTTTGAAATCAGGCTTTACTGGATATTAGTGTATTGTGGTCACTGATATCTTCGTAGGTATAGATTAACTGGCGGTGAATAATCTACCTAATCGTCTAGTCCGTAGCGCAACCAGAAGACATAGAGTGGCTGAGTGTCGTATACCCGAGACATTAGTAATGACCCTGTAAGTTGTTACTGCCTCTATTTACCTGCGAGTACTATCTGCATATTGAAGACGTGAGTGTTCATATATTACTTATGTTCTTTAGTGAACGAGGATACGCCTGCGAGTAAGGGGGAGTAGGAGGAGTGAGGAAGTGCAGCTGAATTTCTTGAGTTCTTCTTGGTCAAATAACTGGTTACATGCAATGTGCCCCGATGAGTTAAATAGAGGTGAAAACCGATGGAACCACTGGCACTATAGGAATGCAAGTGTCATTTATTATCCCTTTGATTGGAACATTATTAATCCCTGACTTAGATTCTGCATTTTTGCTGTGACCGCGATATTCAAAGTCTCTTAAAAGTGATAGAGAACTCATGAGGCAACGTTATTTCACAATAGGCACTCTGGTATAAATGCTCACAATGGTACTTTTGGAAAAGAGTCAGCAAGGCAACTTTAGATAAAAATGTACACAATGAAACGTTTGAAGGGTATAATGTCACAGACGGAACGTTTAGTAAAAATGTCACATTGGCACTTTGGTAAAAAATGTCACAATGGCACTTTAGTAAAAATGTCACAATTGGCAACTTTAGGTAAAAATGTCACAATGACATTTTGGTAAAAATGTTACCTCTCTTCCTCTTTATATCCTCCTGTTTCTTCCTACGACTAACAGCAGACTTATCTCTGCCCTAAATCTTACCTCAATCTCTTTTTCTTTTTTCTTTTTGTCTTAATTCATAAAAACACAGGAAATTGTTTCTATTCCCACATCTCCACATCCTCTTCCCACTGCACTTCTGCCCAGTATCGTTAATTGTTTTAGTGGTTTTATCATACTAGAAATCCTTTTAAAAAAAAAATAGCACCCCCGACCCCACTCTTAATTATTCATCTCTCAAATTTTGTCTTATTAAAATTTTAGACCAGGACACTTTCAAACAAATGTATAATTTATTATAGCAGCACCAAGATTTATATATATATATATATATATATATATATATTATATATATATATATATATATATATATATATAATATATATATATATATATATATATATATGTATATATATATATATATATATATATATATATATATATATATAAATATATATATATATATATATTATATATATATATATATATATATATATATATATATAATTTATATATATATATTAATATTTTATATATATTATATATATATATATACTATATTATATATATATACTATATATATATATATATATATATATAATATTATATATATATATAT
>JABUQX010031179.1:27500-77290 GCA_015478945.1 Trachelipus rathkii | reverse complement strand
TCTCAGGTCTAAGAATTACTATATATTAACAAACTAATAAAATTAGAAACTTTTACCTTATTAGCAATTACACCACTCAACTACTATCAACTAGCTAACAGAATCAAGCACTGACCTAGCGCTTATTCCATTACACTACCATTACAAACGTATTTTCAATATTCTTACCCCGTCTCGCGCCCAAGAGGTATCACATCAACCCCACATCGCTCACCTCATATAATAATATAATACTCTCAGTAGCCCAAACTATAACTCATCTGAACCATACTACATGGAAACTACACATATATAAACCCCACCATTATTAACACCTATCTCCTATCTCATAACTTCATACACCATTATAAAAAACTAAATATATATAAATCCAAGTATATACTACCTTATCTACATCCAACTACTCCAATAATTGAATAATAATCTAAAATTATAATACGTACTACTATATCACACTACAGTTACTTATAAAATCAAAGCTTATCACTCAATCTCCTTACACCTACCTACCACCCTCATTCACCGTAATATTATATAGAAATGCACACCTACCACAGAGGGGCTATCCAACACAAATACATATATGGACAAAAATAAATGAATAAATACCATAATTTATATACTATCAATATATTAAAACAAGTATAACATTAATTAAGAATTTTAAATCTCTATTATATCTCTACTTCCTCTTGAGTTCTACTAACTACCTTCTTCTTCTTTCTCTCTTACCCCTCTCTTCTTCGTCTCTACTATAGGTCTATTCTTCGGCTCCTTCTCCCAAACACCCCTCGCTTCCTCATCTTATCTCGTGACTCTATCTAAATCTATGTACTCCTTCAACTTCCCCATGCGATACTTCTTGCTAATATCTCATATTAACATACCCATATATCTTTCTAGATCTTCTCTCTTCTGGATCTATCATACTACAACCAAATTACTATTCTAATACCAGCTCTCATTCCACGCTCTTCTTTTATCTACTACCTATCAGAAATTTAGCATGTTCGCAACTTTCATATCCGATTGTAGCCTCAATCAAAAGAATCTATCCCCTGTCCCATAAGCTTATCTACTCTAGTCTTTCTACATACTATCCGATAGAAAGCCACCTTCCCAAATGTACCTATCATTATCACACTATAGAATCTAAAAAGCGCATATACTAATCTTTATGAGCAATCTTACAACATCTCTATTTAAACACATTAATTTTCTGTTTTCCTCTCTTACCATATTGAACAATATAGATACTACAGTCTCACTAATCTCTTCATCCTACTCATTCAAATAATAAATTCCAATCTTGCAATTATCTTTCCCTTATCCGGCTTTTACAACAGACACGACATACCCACACACACACATCTACTGCCTTAAAATTACCTCTGAGCCCACAAATCATAATACTAACTGAACAACCACACAACACACAAACACACAATACATACACAATTTTTAAGAACCAAATTTAGATTCAGAAACTTTATAATCATAAACAATATTATAATATTAGCATTGGATCTAACTACTTTATTCCTATATCACTAAATATTATTGATAAATTTCTAGACAGTAGTGCTAAAAGGAAGTTAACTATCAAACACACTTAGCCTATATAAATTACTCTAAGGATAAGCACAAATTATATTATATCTAGAATTAACCACATATCTACATCAATAATAGCTATAAATATATATAAAACAAAAATAATCAGATTTCCTTGCATAATATACACATTATATTATAACAAACATATATACATCACATTGTGTCAACAGTACATTATGCACTATCTATCAATAGGATAATAGTATTTTTCCTATTGTAGCACATAAGAGTATAACCTCGAAAAACTGCATAAATATACCTAGGCCCAAAATTATACGATATTATCTGAAACCGAACTAACTTAAATGAAAATTAATATATAAACAAATTTAGATTTTCTTGCCTTTACACATTAACAAACAAAATAAGCTTGACATACGCTTTATCACAATCTATCATCAAATTATATTATAATAAAATTTATGATATGACCCACAGTGTAGCAAGAGATGAGATAATAGAGTATTAAAGGAATACCTCAAACACCTGCCTCATATAATTACCTACTACTACCTCAAATATATTATCTGATACTAACAAATTTAATAATCTTTAATAACATTATATATAAAGTAAAATTACGTAATATTATACATTTATGCTATTTATATTCACATACTAAAATACTAATATATATAAAAATAGACTTGAGAACTAAGGCTATATATATCTAACTACAATCAAACTTGATATATGAATTTTCAACGTATTGTTCAAAGGAATACCTACAATAATATAACTACACATACAGCTGAAAAATAAAATTATACCTACGAGCCCAAATCATATGAATTCTATGAAATGAGATTTTATAAAGAATAACATATATTAAAAACAAATTATAGATTTCCTTAGCGATATTTAACATAATAATATCAAATATAATACTATGACAACCTTATGAACACTACATCAAAATTGTAAATTTACCACGGAGTATTGTGGCAATCAGGAGATATCACCTCAAACAACACTTGACTACTTTAAAATTATAACTAGTGAAGCCAAAGATTATTATTAATCTGAAACCGACTATAGAAACTATGAATAACTAATATTAAAACATTAAATTTAGATTCATTTATTAACATATAACAATATAATAATAAGTATGACTGGCACTAATACTACTATACTATATCAAATTATGTAATATTATTCACTAGTTGTGCAAAGATAATATACTACTACCAAAAAACCTTGACTACTATAAATTACCTAGGATGATCCCTAAGAAATTATTTTATCATTAACTAAATACTATAACTATAGCAATAACTTAATAAAAACTAATAATTTAAATATATTATCTTTAGTGACTATATTACAGATAGTAATAACAATATATAAATTAAAAGATATTTGACTAACGCATTAATCATCATTAATAATATATTCTAAATATATTCTACAAACTAAACAGCAAATTAGTTTAGCATAAAAATTAACAATAAAAATACGTATAATATAAATATAAGACTATAATACAAAAAATATTAATAATATCTAGGAACATAATAAAACTTGGAACCAAATATAATATAAACATATTAAAATTATAACTATTGCTATTAAATATATACTATATAAACAAAACATAATAAATAGTTACATTAGAACAATTTAACTACACTACAATAAAACTTATTTAATTTCAACCGGTTGGTGCAGAGTAACTAGTAAAAATAACAGCTAATACTAGTCACCTTATAACTATCACCTAAAGCCCATAATATTATTATCGTTAGTAAAACCAGTATCTAAACTACTAAAATGAGTAAACATATAATGATAAATTAGAATACTTACATTCGATAATATTAACTAACAAATATATAACCAATTATAATAAAAGGCTTGACTACGCTTATCACTAAATCATTTTATGGGTAAATTTTTCATTTTGCTAAGGAGATATGTATCACTACTAATAAATACCTGGGCCTATAAATAATTACCTAGGATAGCTACCAAATTTTATATACTGTAAACCTATATCTAAACATGAATTAACATATTAAAAACAAATTAGATATACTATTGTATTATACACAATTTATCTATTACAAATTAATAATAATATAAAGTATCTATGCACGAACCCGAGCTATTGTCCTACCAACTACAAGTCAGCTAACATACGTCCTACTTTCTTCGCGTTTATGTCACAAAGCATTTATATATTCTATACACTCAATATACACCATAGCTAAATAACTCAGCCAATATAATGTAAAAATATCTAAACACCTCATCTATAATATATAATGATACTAAAATTATAACACTAAAATATAATTTTATATACACACACTAATCCTCCCACCTCCTTTACGTAACAATATAAATAAGGCTGTACTACGCTTATCACTTACATATCATAATATGGGGATATATTTCACTGTTGTTTAATGACAATGGAATCGATCAATAACCTACCTTATACATCATAATAATCTATAAGCCCCAAATAAATATCTAATATATAGTAAATAATTAAATAATTAATTATTAACTAAATATAAAATAAGTTTCACTATTGTATTATACATATATAACAATATTAATAAAAATATAATATTTTGTCTATAATATTATCACTACATCAAAATTAGTACATTCTTGGGTTTGTACAAAGGAATATACCTCAAATAAACAACTCTGACTACTAAAAGTTACGGTCGTTTTAAGTTCATTTTCTATGTGACCTCAGGTGTAAAAACGCCATAGATCTATTTTAAAGCTACCAGATGATGAGAAATACAAGTTATGTTCAGGATGAAAGGTCATCATGCCACGAAACACTGATCAATGAACTGTGTAAGTTAAAGAAAATTGTGAAAATGGAAGAAAACGTGTTCCTGGCTGTGATGCCCTCTGTGCGTGAATGAAAGAATCAATATAGCATTTATGCCTGTTGTCAGAGAGTAAGAAATGTACCTAGCTTGCCAATATTATCCCTCAAGAATCACCTACTTTAAGCTTTCCTGTTATCCCAAACCTTATCTCCTAAATTTACCTATCTCTATAATAATACACCCTCTATTTGAATTCTATCATTTAATAAACTAATAAATAAATGATAAAATAAAATTAATGCAGTATGTATATCAATCCCCTCTTAGATCCAAAACCTTATTACCTCGCAACTTAACTGTGGATATCTCTTCACCCTTTCCTGATGTCTTCCGTGAAATTCTCATAGCCAAAATCTCTGCTGTAAGATCAGAAGTTAAACGAACTTTTGCTAAATGCTATCATAGTTTTGAAAAATTTCACAATTGCATACAATAATTGTACTAGATTCTAACTGCGAAAATATCAAATACAATTTACTTGACGCAGAAGTTGAAGGAAATAGATTGCTGAAATTCTTAGGAGATATTAATAATTCATCATAGCTTTAAAAAATCATTAAAAACCTACTCCAATTTAAAAGCTTAAACACTTTGTTCTACGAATATTCCAAATTTTTACAAGCGTTTGAAAAACCGAATCCCCAACCTTCCAAATACAGGACTCAAAAACTATATAATTTTTAAGTCTAACTACGAGTACGCTCAAAAATGAATCTCTAAAACACTCTGAAAATTTACTCTATAATACATAACCTATCATTAGCCACTTATCTGTACCTATAGTAAAAAACTATGATATATATCATATTTGCAACTTTTACACAAACCTCACTATCACCATAACTTATCACAAACTTGGTATATAAACTGCAAAACTGAACTCTATAGTCAAATATCTACTGAAACTATCCAACGTCCGTAGATCAAATATCAAATCCACCGTATTATTATCCAGAACATATAAGTCAGAAACAACCCCTTCCTATAAACTCTCACTATGGACAAACCCACTATCATTAACTATATGATATCACAACGAATTTATTCCATGTAATAGCATAATGACAAACCAAACAAAATTTCAATCTATCTAATCAACTCAATGTATAACTCCCACAAGCTATCACATTCCACCTAATCAATAACACCTAATAAAGCTTGACTGAACACTAGTCTAATAAATCCAAATCTAAAATTATAAATATTAAAATTATTACTACCGTTGAGTGCACTAAAAGAGTATAATATGTCACTCTACATAAATAAGACACCTGTACACTTAATCAATAGTTACCTAGGAGCCCTAAATTATTATCTGAAACCCATTATCTAAAATATAATAAACATAATTAATAAAACTAATAAATATTAATTTCTTTATATATATAACAATTATATATCAAATATTAAAAATTAAAAGTACTTGGACATTCACTGATACAAATAAAATCAATCTTATATAGTAATAAATATATCAACGTATGTGTCAAAAGCAGAAATTACCTTACCAAAAAAATTCAACCTTTCCTAATAAATTAAATCTACTACTAGAACCGTCAATATTCCAAATGATCATGCTTGGAACTCCCTAGTTAAACATGATATATAACATATAAAAAAACTTTAGATTCCATTGCTTATAATTAATACACATCAAATAACTATATAATTAAATAAATTGATATATATATATATTACACTTAACACCATTGGATAATTAATAAAATATATACACATGAGAATATTATTATAGGAAAACCTACAAAATACACATATCAATACATTGAATATGAATCTAATAAATACACAAAAATGATAAATTAAATTTTTGAATAAAAAACTTAAAATCTCACCAATGCATTTATCAAATGTTATAAATAACAAAACCAATTATTAATTAAGCTATATCTTCAACTATTTCAAAAAAAACCACTAATAATAATTTGTTACTCCATCTTTACATACTAAGTGCTACTTGCAAATATAATCTATAATTTGCCACACCATCATCAAATAGCGAGGGATCTCAGCGAAAACATCCACAAAACCTAGCACCTAAGACTTCTGTCATTATACAGATGCTCATACACATCTTTACAAAGCTCAAATTTTATATCTTAAATCGTAGCAATGGAAATATATATATTAATATTGACTAATGTGCTCCGCAATAATTCCTACACATTTAAAATTAAAAGCAAAGTACTGTGGCTCAATTGTCATTTTAATTGACCCTTGACATCTTTATTTATTGCTTCGAGTAGTTTTTTTTTATATAAATGGAAATTCCAGATAGAAATTACTGAATATAATACTATAGAATATCTTATTTTCTAAATCCATATACATATATAAACCACAAAAAAAACTTTACACAAGGCTATTTCATATATCACATCACAGAAAAACGGATAATGTCTTTGCTATCTTAGTTTTCCTTTATCTTTCTTAAGCATGTAGGGAGTCATGAAATACATCAGCTTATACTACAACAATCACCATTATTAACTCTATATCACTGAGCTAGTCACCAATATATAAAAGACATCCACATCAAGTACTACATATAACTACTAAAGATACGAGCCCTCTATCATTATGTTATCATACACATTAAACATAATAAACAAAACAATTTTAAATAATTCTTAAATTATTACTACATCCGATACACAAAAATATATACACAAATCATAAATACTAGTTAAATGTTAAGTTTTCATCAACAATGAACACCTAACATATTATAGATGTACAACTATACTCACAAGTATTTGATATGCCATCAAAGGAGCGGTTTAAGAACACCAATCATACATTTAACACTTTCCCTATAATCAATTACTAGTATAAGCACACATCATCTCCAATCATAAAAAACGGATCACTTCTGAACCATTCCCACAGCAAATAGCATATATAAAACTAAAATATTAAGATAAATTTCCTATGATATTTATAAATATAAATCAATATATATACATATATAAATTAAAAGACTATGATCATACTCTATATTCATCACTATATTACAAAAATGAATAACTATATATATCATTCACGGTGTGCAAACGGAAGCACTTCAGTAAGACCAGAACCTATTACCACAGGGAACTTAATTGCGCATCAGAAACTTAATATACATTTATTAGTTTGACTATAACACTAACTCATGATAACATGAACAGATTAAATACAATACTATGAATAAAAATTTTGATTATATCTAATAACCCATAATAAATAACAATCATAACAGAAACAACCAACATATCACCACAACGCAAATAATAGTAGCATACATTTTTCTTCACGATATGGCAATAAATAAGGAGTTATCTCACAATAACTACACTGTAACACATAAAAAACCGTGAGCCCAATAGATAAATTATACTGATCATGAAAACCGATAAAATCTATATAACTATATAAATAAAATCACACTAATACTACTTAAATACAAAAATCTTATCTTTAACGTATACTCTTCTAACATTAATAACTCAATATCCACAAATAGCACCTATTAATAATACACTTTATTACCTCATATAATTATACAACACTGTAAAATTTATATCACGGTTTATTGCAAAAAGAGAAGTAATACTACATACTAAAACAAAAGCTATATCACATAAAACACTCCTCTAACAAAACCGATAGCCCAAAATATAAATTCATCATGAAATCCACGAATCATCACACTATGCCTGACTCTAATATAAAAGCAAAATATTATATTTCAGTTTCCTCCTTACACATAATCAACAACATAAAAATAAGTAAATCAGCTTTTTCAGATGAAATTTAACTATTTTATCACAGTATAGAATACAAAAAACTAACAATACAAAAATATTCCGTACAAAAACCTAAGAGCCACAAAAATATTATACTAAAAAATAGAAATAATAAAATAAACAATATTAAATACACAATTAAATTACATTACTACTTAAAAAAAAACAAAAAGTATTGGAAACGGCTTAATCAAACATCAACTTCAAATAGCATTCTATTATTATCAGAATAACAAAAAAAAATAAACACTAATCAAAACAACAAATGCCTAAACAATAATAAAAAGCCCAAAAATCATTAATATGAAAAACGTAATAACAATGAATCTATTAAAAACAAGTACGAATTATCTCCATGCATATACACATATCTACCATAAATAAAAATAGACAGAACCTACGACATTAACGATAACAAATCCAATGTTAACCTTATTCACGTTAGAAAAAAGTGAAGACTAACACACAACCTGCAAATAATAACAAAACACCAGAAAAAAACATAGAATAATCATAACTACAAATCTAAAAAAACAAATTCTAAGTCACGCTTAAACTAAACAAATAATTACACTAAAAAACAATACAAAATACAATATATCAATTATAATTATAATTATAGAAGGTAAACCTCAAAAAAACCTGAAAAAATACATAAAGAAAAGTTCAAATTATAAATCCATATAGAACCACGAAACTTAATAACCAATAGAAAAAAAATAAAACTTCTAAGAAAATCACTTAAACTATATACAAAAAAAACAACATCAACTACAGCCATAACTATTCAGAAAGGTAAAATAGAGCATAAATTATAAAAATAAAATATATAGATCCAGCAAAAAAACCTGAAAAATTATCACCAGAGCACCAATTAAAATTAACAATAAGCCACCAAACAAATATTAAACATAAGAACAACACAAAATAGATAATTTCTTAAATATCATTTAAAATAAACCACCAAAAGCTTGACCTAAAACAATCACTAACATCAAATGTAAATTTATAACCACACCAACAGATTACAAACCCAAAAAACTACACACAAAAACATAACTAAACCTAAGGACACACAACACAATTATCCCTGAAAACCAAAAAAAAATATCCATGTAAAGCTAAAAAATTAAAAAAAAATAACTTACCATAAAAAGCTTAAAATTGACTATTTTAATTGAAAATATAAACAGCAACTAGACTCACAACGACATTTAACCAAATATTAACACCAAAATTATAACAGTAAATCTTCAACGATTATGCAAAAGAACATATACTCTTCAAACACTGCCTAATTAAATAAGCCCAAATATTATAATTCTAAACCATCTAAACAAATATATAATAAAAAAATTTAGATTTCATAAAATAACAAAACAAATAAAAAAATATAACTACGCTTATCAACGTATAAAATAGAAAAATTATCACATAGGTTTACAATAAGTACCTGCACACATAAATATACATAGGAAATGTCAACTGTGCAAATTCCTAATTATCTCTTACCACACCAAAATAAATCCATATTAATAAAGAGAACAAAATTTAAAAATATTCCTTATCTATATTACAAAACAAATCAATAAAAAGCTAATGACACACGCATAACAACATATATAGCAACAATATTAAAAATATAAACAAAACACCAGAAAACAATGCCATAAATTAACAAGGAGTTAATTCTTGAAAAACAGAAATCACACATCTAACATGAAAAAAAAATATATAAAAGACATATAATTTCTTCAGAAAACACATCTGATAAAACATACAATAATATTTGAGAACTACTATTATCTTTTCACAATCAAATTGATAACAATTTCGGATCAACATTTAAAAAAACTTTAAAAAACACCTAACTAAATACCTAGGAAGACAAAAAAAAACTAAAAATTAATTAATGAAATAAATCATAAAAAAAAAAAACGAAAACTAATTAAACAATAAATTCCATAAATTAAAAACCATTTAATAAGACTGAAAACTCCTTTAATACAAACTTAACATAACAAATGTAAAAATTATCACACAGTTGATACAAAAGAAAGATAACGTCAAAAAAAATCCATAGCCTACAAACTATTACATAAAGAGACGACCCAAATTTATCTGAGAAACCAAATCTCTTAAACAGAATAACAAATATTTAAAAAAAATTTAATGCAATTTATACATTAGAACAAAAAAAAAATACTAAATATACACAAAACTAAAAAACAATCCATAAAAAAAAAAAGAATATATAATGATATATATATACTATTCACCCTTCCATAACAATTAGAAAAAAAATGAATAATATTAAAGAAAAAAGAACAACTACAACATAAAAAAAAACATAAAGCACACAAATAAAATAAATCTGAAAAAAAACACAAAAAAAATCTAAAAAAAATGGCAAAACAAGAATATAAAAACAAAAATAGACATATTAAAAAGAAAAAAACAACAAATAATCAAAAAAAAATAAACTAAAAACCGGTTGACTAAGCTTCTATTCACTTAAAATCATCTATTTATTTGATATCCAATTTTTCCACGTTTGGTGCACGACCTATACTCCAGAGAACTATCATCCCTAAATATACTAAGAGGAGCCCAAATTATTATACCTGATAAGTACACTGTAAATTTATAACGAATCTAATAGAATATTAAAGACATAACTTTATAATAATACTCTTCTGTGACACCAACATCAACAAAGTATAAATTATACTTATCCTCTGAAAATCGCCTTCTCTAATCAAAACACATTCCCACACACACCTTACTCCATCGGCTTTACTCAGACAAAATCCTCAACTTCGTAGATAAACTTTTTTCTCCCCAGCTCTCTGCAATACACAAAGAATAACCCTCAAAGAAACACACTGTTCCTTCCTAATGATTTTAAACCTGTCATCATACGCCTCACCATTCACTCTCTAGCATATTTAAGTCTTTCTTAAATAAGACCCAATACTGTAGATCACATAACTACTACTCCATGAACTTGCCAAAATATGTCAATCGGGTGTATATTCAGTAATGTGTCCTGCACTTTGATCTCTATTTAAAAAACCCAATCACATAAGCAAATAATAATAGCTTTACTTATAACAAACCTGACATCTAAAATTAACCTAATTCAAAATTTGCACTTGACTTTCTCCAGCACACTGATCTCGATAGCTAACTTATCCACATACATCACCCTTAGCTAACTCTAAAACATATAATCTTCTTTATTCCACCACAAACTATCAAAATAGGCCATAATTCTTACAGCACATCAAAATCCCCTGAATTCATAACAATATTAAGGATATAAAAATTTAATTTTATCCTGAGTGTAAATTCAATTTAACAAGAACCTTAACATTCAATATTTACTAAATATTAAATAATCATCTACCACTTATATCCAATCCTAACCAACCAAAAGTTTATTAACAAGAATCATTTCATCGAATTGCGCTAGGCATCCGTATCACCTATAATCACCCATAACACCTAACCGAAATCTACATTCTATGAAACCACTAACAGCAATAATCTCAATAGTAACAATTCCCGAATAATACCCATCATACATAATATTCATATATTATTAAATTAAAAACAAAATTAATTCAACCAAACTCGATACTCTCCATAGGTAATCAACACAACTCTTCTAACAAGTTGCCAGTATACTATACCATTTATATCACACCTCTTCCTATTCTAACTGAGACCAAACTCTTATAATCACACACGCAAGTTACCGAGCGTCAACACGTAATCATTCCTCACAAACACCAGCCTTTTAAAACATTATATAAAACAATAGGCATCGCCTCCATTTAAATATATTTATCTAGATAATAACCTAAATCTTATAATTTAATACATATTAAAACTAAAATTATAAGAATCTTGTATCTAAATACTAAAATATATAAACAATATAAATAAGCTTGACAACGCTTTCTCACTACATCAAATAGTAATTTATTCACGGAGGTTTAGTGCAAAGTAAGATACTCAAAACCCCGATGACTACTAATAGTAATAAGGAGCCATATTTATTCTAGAATATACTCCATCAAAACTCAGGGAACATATAAGAAACAATACTAAAATAATTTTAAAAATTTAGTATTGGTTAGATATATACAAATATTAATATATAAAACTACCTAGGTTTAATCACTTAGAATCAAAAATTATTTAATAAATTTCTTTTACACGATTATGTTGGGCATAATAATAAAATAAAGAAAAACATACAATACAAATTAACAATAACTTAAACTACTGATCCACAAACTAAATAATAAATATAATATATATATAATCCTATGATAAATAAATCCATCTAAATATGGTTAAATTACATCTATCAAAAAGTTATTTCTACTGGCTTGTCAACATCACATATATATTTCACAAAGAATAAACCAATAAATATAATTCTGGCCCTGAATCCTATTCTTTGATATATATTATATAAGCCAAATTTCATTATATTAACGCATATAGTTAAGCATTCTAGCACAAATAGAATCACTACTTCTTATTAGTTATTAAACTATACAATATTCTCATCCACTTGAATTTAAACATCTGAAGAACCTAGCGAATACTTAATACTATGAGATAAATAATTATAATGTTACAAACAATCCAAAATATCAAATATTAGTATATCTAGTACTCTAGGCCATTTAATAATTACAAAAATAAATTATATAAAACTATGTCTCGGCCTGTTCAAAAATCATTTTTAATAACCTAATACCATAGTTTACCTTGCTAATACTGTAGCTGCTATCATATAAATTCATGACAATACATATATACTACCATAATATATATACTATTAAACATATAACAATGAAAATATATACAAATATTAAACATAAATATTATATATATTACCTTATAATACAACAAATAAATAATAATACTAAAATAACAAAATAAACTATTCCACTACTCATTTTATATTACACTACAATCTATATATTTTATTTGCTATAATATCTGGTCCCTCTTTTCAGGTTCTTTATGGATTTTTGACAAAAGCTGTCATATCTAGCTTTAACCTAGACAATCACACAAAAATCCCTTATTAATCTGAAACACCACGAATACATACATAAAACATTACAAATTTAAAATTAAATATATATCACACTTTTGTAAAATATTTATAAATACATTAAATAAACCGGAAAAAATAAATCAAATAAAATCTTACTAAATATTAAATAATAAGAAGCTAGATTTTAAGACTATCACAACTCTAAATCTATATCAACATATCTAACACATATTGTACAAAAATAATGACTGATTTTCAGCGCGTATGGATGAACAAAAGAATAATACCATCAAACACTAATGCCTATAAAATATACTATACATAGATACTTAAATAACTTAACCTCGAAATTACCTGTAAACTAATAATTGAATAAAATATAAAATACAAATTAATGTACTGATATACTATATATTAACAAATCATAAATACACAGACGCAACTTAACGATACTAATAATATGTATCATAATTCTATCAAATAATTAAAATTTTCATACGGTTTGATGAAAGGATAAATAACATACTAAACCCTTACCTATAAATGATTCTATAGTAGAAGACTACGACTAAATATATTATTTTAAAATATTATACTCCATCATAGACACACAACAGGCCGCTCTACTTCTGTTTGTAATATAAAACACAAACGCATACCTTTTCTTTTTTGTAATATCAAAACACAACATATAGTATATAGGTACCTATAAACACATTGACACATCCACAATTTTTTATTATTATTACAAACTAATACAATATACTAAATATACCATCTAATACTAACTTAGCCTTTATATATACCTTATCACCTACAATATTATCTGTAAAAAACATCCAATCATAAATAAAATAAATACAAATATAAACCTATATAAATAAATCCATTTGCTATTTAAACAAAATATATATAAAATAATAAGCAAGGCATTGACTAAGACTTTATCATCTAACTAACATTCAAAATATTATTATAAAAAATATATATATTTACACGCTTAGTGCAAAAATAAGTGAGAGATACCTCAAAAACACCTTAGCACTAATCATCAATATACCTAACAGGTACGCCCAAATCTATTATTCTGAAAACGATTATTATACTATGGATAAACTATATAAAAACATAATTTAAGATATTTTAGTGCATATACAACCATATATATAAACAATATTAGAATTAAGTCATTGAACTAACCTCACTTTATCTACATACAATCAAATAATTAGAGTGAAAATATTTATAACTACACTAAATTTTTGATAGCCAATAGAGATAACCTAACTAACATAATACAACCTGCCTAAATATCACTAGTGCTCACCAATAAATTTAACTATCTTCGTAATCATAAATTCGAAATACTCATACATGTATATATTAACTATCAAATAAAAACTAATTTACTTTTAGTTCTATAAGGGCTATTATATAAACCTAACTATATAAAAATTATATCTGCTCTCTTTCCTCTTACGTCTCCTACTCTACTTAGCTATTCATATGGAGTTAAAATATATCAATAGGTTGTGCAAAAGGAGATACACTCACACTAACAAAACCTATGTCCTAAATACCATAGAGCCCAAATTATTCAATCGAACACCCATACATAAAAATAATAAATTAAATAAAACCATAAATGTAGAATATTTTCATAAATATAATATTCAAATCAAATATACTAATTAAATAGCCTTGGAGACATTAGTGGTGTACATCAAAATTGTTAATAAATATATTTCACTGTTGTGCAAAAGGGATTACTCTAACTACAATTCTAGCTACTAAATATAATTAATACTCATTCTAGAAAAGTACCTACATATTATTTATATATCTGTTAACGATCAAATGTAATACATTCATATAAAAACAAATAATTACCTATATAATTAATATATATAACTATATATATAATATATAAATATAACTATATATAATAATATAAATATATATATACTATTACATATAATAATTATACATAATATATATATATATTTAAATAATATAATATAATATATACTATATCATAATATAAATAAAATATTATAATAAAGATATTATATTAAAGCTCGTATCTACACTAAATATATAATACTAAATAACCTTATTAAACTTTAAAAGATTTATATATCACTTATTAGTCACATACATAAATGAAAGTCTTTTAGTAACAATTTATCATTCTCTCTGTTTATATGGCAAATTGATTATATTCACCTCAAAACAACGGCCTAAAATTACTTAGGAGCCCAAAATTAATATCTGAAACCAACTAATAAATATTTCAATATATTTCAACTAATTTAATCATACCAATAATATAGATACAAAGAATACATACATAGAGATATGAATTAATTACACTAACTCTAACACGATATAAATTTATATTTCACTATAGATGCAATTCATAACGATAAATATTATACTCACTTGCAAACAACTCGCTCTAAAAATTCATATGAGTCGCCACAAAAGACTTACCTATATCTAAACGAATCAAAATAAATTAACCATCAAACATCACACTATTATTTAAAATACAAAAATTAATTGAGCAGGATGTACTAGAAACTAGAAAAGCAAATAAAACTATCTAGTAAATGACAAAATGAAGAACACATGTTCTATCAAACTACATATCATTCCTGTCAAAACTCCTATAGCACCAGTTCTTGAGATGTAAATACTTTATAATAAAAAACAACTGAGTACTTATATGCGAACAAATATAATATCTGAAACCTATAAGTTTAACATAGAGCAATACAATATATTAAAGATATACAATTTACATTATATATATAAGGATATACAGACAGATATACAACGATGAATATAACAGACATATATGACTGAACTTATCACATAATCACTATACATCACAAATGAAAATTTTATTACGCTGTAGCAATAAAGGATATAATACACTCAAACACATGCCATAATAACTACTCATCAGAGCCCAAGATATTAGGCTCCAACACGATTACTAATAACATGTAACAAATATCATATATTCAAACTTAATCGATCTTACAGATAGACCGATGGATATACAAACAGATAGACTGAAGAATATACAGACTGATGTACTGATGAATATAGGGACAGATAAATTGAAATACTTTTTCGTAACATAGCACTGCAAATACCTATCCACTACCACACATGTATCTGCTGAACATAACAGAATCACATTATCTACATAAGATGAAAGTACCAACTTAAAACACTATTAATACATACTAATCAATAAAATAAAAATACTAACACCAATGCATTTAAAACTATCTCACTAGTCATATCTAGACTCTAATAACAATAATACATTATATTCAATACTATTATATCGAACGTAACAACTAAATATCATATAAAATTAATCTAAGATATCGGTTAGTCCATAACATCTCTCAACTCCTAATTAAACTCAGGAGCCACCCACAAATTCAATATTTCCCATACAACACCAGTATCCATAAACCCAATACATAACACAAACAAAAATTTCATCCCCTTGCCAAAAAATCAGCCTTATAATCCAACCGCCATAACCTAAACATCTAACACACACATCTCTACACACACAATAATCAATAGTCGTATAAACCCCTATCATTTTGGACAATCCATTAATGAATAAAACATGCCCCTATTAAAAAAACTAAAATAATTAAGACCTAATGTAGTACAAGATCTAAACTCAATCTTCTCAATAAAAAGAACATAATAAATAGATAAATGAGATTTAATATGGAAGATACCAAAAAGGAAATTAAATTATATATTATAATAATATAACATACTATCATAATAAGAATCTATACTAAATAATAATGATTTTAGGTTCATGAGACTCTGGCATAATTTATTTATTCACGCTATGATCAATAAGATAAAATTACCATATCATAAAAACACTGCCATAATAATTCCTAATAGATGATACCACAACATTAAATTATTTATCTATGAGAATACTATCCTATAACATAATATAAACAATATATTTAACATAACAAATTTATATTAATCCTTTATCGACTCAACAATAAAAACAATTATAAATTAAAGAGCACTGATAAACTCGCTTATATTCAATAAACTCAATATTATTAATTGTTATACGTTGTAGCACAAAGCATACTGATATACCACAAATAATACACCCTGACCTTAAATAATTATAACTCTAGAAGCAAATAATCTAAATATACTAAGATAAACGTAATAAAATACTAAAATACGTATATAAAGTCTCCTCAATCAAAAATCTCAAACTTTTATAGAATATATTCCGTGCTATCTACCAACTCATAAACGAATTTAATAAGCTTACTAAGCCTATAATAAGCCTAAATAGAAAAGATTGCTAAATTTTTATAAACATGAATAGATACGAGCAGATAGAAGATAACACTCTACAAATGCAACATTAACCTCACATCTCAGATATCAAAATAATAAGAAGGTATTCCGAATCAGCCAAATTAAATTTATCTGGAAACCCACCCACAATTCTTAAATCAATAATAATAAACATTTAAAAATCAATTAGATTAACCTATTCCTAATCTGATAAAAATCAAAGATACATTCCATAAAATTGGCACTCTCAAATATGACACCCATATATATGCCTCACTCGTTCAATCTAACTACAATATCAAATTTGCTAATAACACATTTACTACACACTATAGATTCAAAAAAAAGAGTATTGTCGACTCACATACAACATTACATCGATCTGCCTAATAATACCTAGAGCTCAGACCAATTAATTAATCATTAACTCTATATAATACCTAAAAAATCAATAAAATATAGTAATATTATTGCTACTAAACCTACATACAGATTAACAAACCATATTTATATTCCTAAATGACTACAATACTTACATGACACAATTATACACAAACGATTATTAGTAATAAGACCTAATGAGAAATACAAGATTATCACTAATTCAAATGTAATTATTATACACGTTTGCAGAAAATTGAAACCTATCATAAAACAAATTCCTAAAACATATAATAACAATAGAATAAAGTGCCCGCAAATGGTCATGTAAAACATCCTGCAAAATCCATCAAATCTCCCAAAAACATAATGAAAATAATGTAACAAACACTGCCCATACATATATAAAAACAAATTTAGATTTCCTATCGTATAAATATATACAATATAACATAATTTAAACCTATAGAACTAGGTGGACAACCGCAGTATTCAGTCGCACAAGGCGTTCATCCCACACATATTTTATAAAAACGTATAACTCATAGAGATTTTCGTATACAAAAGGAGATACACTCAAACACCTGCCTAAAATACCTAGGAGCACCAAAATATTATCGGAAACCGATCTAACATGAATATAGCATACGAAATAAAGCAAAAACTTAATTTCTATGCTAACAAACAATATCGATAGACGTTAAAATAAGGTAAAAACAATCAGAAGGACCGAAGTGAATTTGAGACGACTCTTTTCGTCATCAGATAATAATCCACCATCTCAGATCCTGAACCATTAAACAATTCTTACAAAATTAACATCAATACTAAGATAACACACAAATAACCAACCTCAAGATAAAAAATAAAGAATTCTTTCAATCATATCTGAAACAGAAACGACGAAAAAGTACCTAAAATAGTTACCAATTAAATATACCATAAAATCCCAGCAATAGAAAACTGGAAACACATTAATAAGGTATAAGCACAACCATTACTTAATCAACAATTTAGTTAAAATTAATTTCACTATAGTCAATAAGACATAGATCGATACCTACAAAACACCCTCAATACTAGGTAACCTCAATTAACTTAAATCCTGTAAACCGCATACAATATAAACATAACATAATAATTCTGTGACAAATAAAAATTGATTTATCTATGCTAAATATTACTTCACATATAAGAATACTATTACATAACGTTAATACTAAGCACTTTAATCTTAAACCTCAACTTACAATATATTGTTATAAAATAAACTAAGTAATTTCTTTAATGCATAAAATATAATTTTTACAATGTCAATAGAAATACCTCAACACCTGGCATAATAAATAATATAGAGTCACCAATAATAATTATGTATTACCTAGAATACCAGATCTACAGACTTCATCAAATCACACAATAAATAATGTAATTCTTGCATATTATAATAATAAAAAACTACAAATAATATATAATTAAAACATTCATACTATACCTACTAATCCAATATACATCAAATTTAGTAAATTATTCTCACTAAGTATTAGTGCAAAAGAACTAGTACCTCAATATTATAACAAAATAACCTTAGCTAAAATATTATCTATGAGCCCAATAATACTAATAATAATTTATTTCAATCCGTAAGCAGTCTATCACTCAAAATGTTTTTAAAAAGTCTCTTTTACAAAATGATGATAAAAAAACTAACTCTCACCCTATATTTACACATTGCTACTATTATCTTCATATATACTCATTTTACAACATAATAATAAGAATAAAGATTAGAATACCTTTATCAACAATACATCAATTATTATTCTAAATTTACGTTGCTCGAAAAAGGACGTAATCTACATACTCAAACACCTGCACTCAAATACCTAAGGAAGAACACCCAAAATATTTAATTATGAGAATAAACCAGATCTATAACAATGATAATCAATATTTAAATATACAATTATTAATAATTTCTATTACCTAAAATACTATGATAAGATTTAAAGCTATAACTATACGCCTTTATATCATATACATCAATCATTTACTAGAGTCACTAATTAGTATCATTCACGGGTAGATCCACAAATAGAAGTATATACACATACAAACAACCACGCACACTTTACGATTAAAAGGTTAGTCAATAATGAAAATCTTGCAATAGTTTCACAGACAATATAACTAAACATTAAATAAATACATAATATATTAAAATTATCCCTTGCTATTATATTTAACAAAACACACAGAATATACGCTTTATAGATATTGACTACATCAAATTATTTGAATATAATACATTAATCATTAAAATATAAATAACGCGACTATAAAATCTCTATAATCATATCGTGTTGCAACACATTGCTATCACAACACATTATCTATACATATGAAAACCTACCATTAATAACACACTCATTCTGCCACAACCAAAACTCAAAATGTCACTTATCTATATATAAATCAACATAAAATTCAACTAAACATACGAAACATCATACTCCATTATTCAAAAATCAACATCTCTAGATTTCCTCACTAGAACTCCATCATCTCACCTTATCATCTTACAATATGAAAAAAAAACAGCGGCTTGACTATAACAGCAATTAAAATAATCAAACACAAACAAACAATACTATTATTTGCTGTATTATAATATTATAATATTTACACGTATGTAAAGTGGAAAGATTACAATCATAACTCTATCACATAAAACCACAATTGACTAGAGACCCAAGATTATATATCTTACAAAACCGTATCATTATTACACATTAAAAATAAATTATATTATTAATAACACATAATAATTAAAATATTCACTCTTGATATCACTTAAGTTCACTTAACACTAATAATATAACTATGAAACTAATTACTAACAAATATAATGGGAATACGCATAATTAATAATAATAATTAGATAATTTCGTGCAAAACCATAAACATAACACCTGCCAACTATAGCAACCACAATATTCAATCTAGGGTGTAAAAAATAATATAACCCAGATACGAATAATATTTATACTATCTATAAAACATTTAATCCCTAATCATTAAACAAAACATAATAATACTAACACTATTAAATGTGTAAATGTAAAAGCCTTGCACTAGAACTTTATAACTAACCATCAGGTTGGTAAATTTTTCAACGGGATATTAATTGGGTCTAAAAGGAATATCACCTTCAAAACTACTATGGGGAATCCTAAATTACATAGTGATATCCCATAATTAATTTTCTTAAACCAATTTACTACATAACAGACTAAAAAAAACAAATTATTAAATTTACCTTATCACTAACAACATAATTACCAAACTAAAAAAAAACAACTACCAATCTGCAGCTTTTATCACAACAAACTAAAAATATTTGTTAAAATGGCCCGATCCAAATACAAACACTCACAACACTGATATAACATTAAACCAAAAACTCAAAACTTCACATAAAGCTTCAAAACCTCACACGATAACTTAAAATATAATCTTATTGCAGTATCATATTCAACTTCCATTCTCTCGACATAAAACACACGATCATAATAGAAACAACTACATACACAAACAAACATAATCAAACAAACAAGACACCAGAATGTAGTTACAATTGTTCCAAACCCACACAGGCAAACTACGGCCCAAGATACCCTACAACAAACACCGGCATTCTAAACAATCGGCACATTAAAAATACTGAAAAAAGACATTACATAAATGGGTCCATTTCGAGAAATCGTACAACATTAAAGACAAAAAAAATTAAAAGCGGATAGCACGACAAACCAAAACATCCAAGGCGGCACAAAAAGAGCCAAACCCTCACAACCGTGCCCACCAACCACTCGAGCCACACCAATTAAAAAGGAAACGAGCGATAACAAAAAGCCAACTAAAAACTGAAAAACATTTAATCACAAACAAACATCTATGATCCCATAATACACAAATAACATAAATAATAAATATAGTGACATAACGGCCAACTATTAAATACACAACCTATCCCAACCAGTTCCAACATCAAATGAAATAGACTAACGACAAAGATTTATTTAACAGGCTTTGCATGGCAAAGACAAATGAAGAGAAGAAAGAGATAAGCCACACCTGCAAAAAAAAAACGCAAAGCACAGGAGCACATAAATGAACAAATGATATAAACCAGAGCAGAAAGAAATCCCACAAGAAATTCATTCAATGATAGTGATAGAAACTGATGTAAGCAAACAACTGAAGTAACAATATCATTTGACCCATCATTTGTAAGATTATTCCATTGCCAACGAAACCTATCCAAAAATCAGGCCACGAACTAATACCCACTGGACAAAACACCACCAATATAAAATCAATAGAAGACCTTGACTACGGCTTCCATCACAAACTGACATCGAAGATTAGCTCAAACTAATTTCTCAATCGGTGTGTGGCTCAAAGGAGGTAAAACCGCTTCACAAAAACGACTCATACTGAGGTGGCACATTAAGCACGTTATGACCTAAAGAGAGCCGCCCAAATCTACAGAGGTTATGAACTATTCACTATCAGCAAACAAAAACAGTGCAGAAAGACGATCTAACATGACCAAGGAAAGCAAATGAAACTCATCTCGAAACTCTAAACCAACAAACACAACAAATAGAAAAATACATTCATCCCACAATGAAAATAGCACTCGGCATCCCAATTTATAAATACGAAACACTTCGGAAAATACAAAATATAAATAGGATAATAAAGTTTGACTACGCTTTATCTAACTTAACTATCATAAAAATGATTTTAATAGAAATTAATATTATTTAGTAAATGTACATCTTCAATCAATAAGACCGGCTTTAGGTCGACCTGCCTGAATTTTAGAACCTAAGAAGCGCCCAAATATATTAATACTAATTATCCGGAAATTCGTTTATCACTAATGAAGGAACCATACATATTTGCAAAATAAACCGGAGTTGAAATCGACATCATTATTCAATTTGCTTTTCATAGAAAATCTACGACAATATAAGAACATAATATAAATAGGCTATGTGTAAGATCATTCTTACGCATATAATATCACATATATCAAATAATATTTTACGTTGGCATATAAAGGAATAGGATACTATAACAAAAAAACCTGACCTAACATTACTTCAGGAATCAATCAAGTAAGTAAATATCAACTTAACTGAAATAGCACAAATATTCATAACGTTGCATGGATTAGAATACATGAAAAAAATACTACAATATTAAAACAAATATGTATAAGACAATATAACACTATGCCCCTAGATTACATCAATACCTAAAGGAATAACTCCCTCCATATAAGCGTGAAACATAGGCTTTGATCCAACTACCCAATCAAAGTTAGTCAAAATTTTGATTTCACAGGTTGTGCCAAAGGAGTACGCTCAAAAACCTAGACCTAAATTACCTAGGAGCCCAAATTATTTTCTGAACCCGATCTAAAAAAACAATAAATAACATAATAAAACAATATTTAGCATTTCCTTGCTATTATACACCTAAAACTAAATCAAAAAATAAAAACGTATAAGACTACGCTTTACGCTAAATAAAACACTGACAAGTCAAAAAAAATTAAGTAAATTTTTCACAGTTTTAGCAAAGGGAGGATTATAGACCTCAAAACACACTAGCCTTAAAGAATATAACCTAGAGAGAGACCCATAATAAAATTATATATCTGAAACCGATCTAACAGAATACATATTATAACCAGTTATATTATATAAATAACAAATTTAGGATTTCACTTGCTATTACACATATATAAATATAGACAAAAGACTATAAAATAAATAAGTATTGACTCTGCCTGTCGAAGTCACAGTTGAAACGATGACAGTTATGATTAAAAACATTTTTTATCATAGGTTAGTTGCAAAAGGAAGCAATACACTCAAAACCACATGCCTAAGATATTCAACATAGACGAAAGACCCAAAATATGTATATATACATGAAACCGATCTAACGATGCACTAATTAAATATTAACCCATATTATTATAAACATAAATTATAGCAGTTTCCTCTAGCTATAACAACAGATTATATAACTAAATATAAATAATAAGCATTGACTACGCGCTTATATGTCACTTCATCAAATTTATAAATTTTTACGACGGTTGCTTGCAAAGGAGAGTTACCTCAAAACACCTGGCACTAAATTACTAATTAGAGAGCCCATAAATATAGATTATCTAATTAGATAAAATACCGATATAACAATGAAATATACATATTAAAAAAACAAGAAATTATAAATAGAGTTTCACTATGCTATAAGTTACTACATATAAGACAGATATAAAGAATTAGCTTGACGTACGAGCTTTTAATCAAAACTAACAATCAATAAAAAAAATCAATGTAAAAATAGTATTCATAGAGATATATGTGACCAAAAGGACGATACTTCATAACACCTGCCTTAAAAAAATTACCAAAGGAGACCCAAGATTAATAATATCTGAAACACGAATCTAACGTAAATGTGAAACTACATAATAAAAACAAATTTAGAACTTTGACCGATAGGCTATTTAACACATATATATTAACAAAAAACTGTATAAATAAGTTTTGAACGTACGTATAAATTAAAATGTCACTACATCAATAAATAGATTAAATTTTCAGCGGTTGTGCTAAAAAAGGAGATATGAATATACCTCAAAAAAAACCTGCCTAAATTACCATAAGAAACAACAATAAGTATAATAATTTAATTAACTTTTAAAAACTTAAATCTAACAGAATGAATATATCAAATATATAAAACATCACATTTAGGATTTACCATAATGCATTATATACACATATGAAAAAGGACAATACATAAAGTAAGCTTGACTACGCTATATAACTTAATCAATTACTAAATCAAATTGTAAATCTTTTCAGTTGTTATAGCAAAAGAGAAGATTTACTATTCAAACCACCTGCCGAAAATTACTTAGAGCCCAAATATATATTAATCTGAGAAAAACCAGAATCTAACATGAACTACATATTAAAACAAATTTATAGATTCGATGAATATATAATAAAAATAATAATGACACAAAAATCATATCTTTTCGGTTTCACTTTTTGACTTATATACGAACTACATAAAATTTGTAAAAATGATTTTATAACGAGTTATTTGATGCAAAGAAAGATACTTCTAAAACCATCCATGCCTAAATTACACCTAGAGGACCCAATTAATCGGGATATTAGTCTGAACACCGATCTAAGCAATGATAATACAATATTAAAACAAATTTAGAAGTTTACTCTGGAGATTACACAATATAAAAAATAATAAATAAGAGCAATACTTTCAATTTTAATCAAACTTCATCAATAATTTTAAAAATTTTTGCAACGGATTGTAGCAAAGGAGATTGAACCTCAAACTAACAGCTGACACTAAATTACCATAGAAGGGAGCCACAAAAGAATATTCACTCGGAAAACCGATCTAACATGACATACATATTTAAAACAAAATTTAGATTTCCTGCTATTACAAGTATAACAATATAAATAGCTTGACTAGGGCTTTATCACTACATCAAAATCTGCTAAAATTTTTTCACTGGCTGTTGCAAAAGGGAGATACCTGCAAAATCATCTATAAAGGTGATTCTAGGGATGTCCTAGACCAGAAATAAAGATAAAAGCCCTAATTAAATTCTGAAAACTATGATTCATAAACACCCAGTCCGCCAAAAAATAACATAATTCCCTAAGAAGAACGTGAAATTTCAATAAGATAACCCTCACTCAAACATATACTAATATAAAACACAACATAAAAAACACAATTAAAATATGAATTATGTTTAAAGAAAACGCTTTAATCACCTAACCATCAAAAATTTGTCAAAATTAATTTCACGCGCTTAGTTATGCAGAAAAAGGAAAGCATATAAAACACATCAAAAGAACACCTTGACCAATAAAAATTACACTAGGAGCCCCAAAAATTATTAATCTGACAACCGATCATAACCCCAGAAGTACACTATCTAAATCACAAAATCTTAAGACTCATTTCCTATGCTAATATGACACTGATCCTAAGATAAATAAAACCAAGTAGTAAAAGATAAAAGCTATAGAAAAATCTATATCGTTTATCGACATACATCAAAGTGTTTATAAAAAAATAAATTTTTACGGAAAATATGTGCAAAAGAAATAATGTTTACAAAACAAACAGTAAAGAAACCTAAGAATATACGCCTAGAGCCTATATTATCAATTACCAGGTAACGATTTTAACATTGAAAATAAAAATAATTAAAGAGACAAAAAATTTAGAAAGTTTTACCATAGTCATACTATCATACAACAGAAATTGACAATATAAAAAGAATATATAATTAAAATTTCAAGCTTTAATCAAGACATATAAATCAAATAATAAGTAATATATGTGTAGAAATTAAATATAAAATGCAAAAATAATGTATCAAATTCAAAAATGCATAAAATATATGTTAATTAATAAATGTACTTAAATCTCATATAAAAATCACAGTAATATAGGCGAAAGAAGAATAAATTTGTAACCAGTCTCGCTTAGTGATATAAGTATACTTAGCCGGATTCTGTTAAAGCCAAAGCGTTGTATCTATCCTTTACATAGATGCACATAAACACGCACTAGTTTTATAAAAAATTTAAAAATTGATTAATGAATAAAAGGAAGATTAGCATAAATATATACTTATTTTATTTTATAGTTTGAATAGCAAAATATCATAAATTTTTTAATTGTATTATAATGACTTATTTAAATTTTATCTAAATATTAATAATAATATTATACATTATATATATAAAATAAATAGATATTAAATAATTAATAAAAAAAATAATATACATATAAATCTTATATATATAAATAAAATAAAATAAATATATAATATAACTTAAATTATATAAATTATATATAAATATATAATAATTAATATAAAAATATATATATATAATATATAATAAATATATATATATATAAAATATTATAAATATAATATTAATCACTAAAGAAATATGTAAATAAATATCTATATAAAATTCCACATATATATATATATACACTATTATAATATACTATACAATGATATATATATTAGAACCCTATATATATATATAATAATAATATATATCTATAATATATATATGATATAAACTCTGCACATATTAACATAATAAATTTTCACATAATATAATAATAATATATATATTAACTATTATATATATATACATATAATAAATATATATAACAAACAAAATCAAAAATAACAAATATATACTATATATACTATAAATATAAATATAATATATAAGACATATATATATATTATAAAAAAAAAATTAAAATATATATAATATATATATACCTATACAAATAAATAAAATATATACTTATATACTAATACACTATATATATAAACATATATAATATAAATATAATATAATATTATAATATTTATAATATATAATTAAAATAAATAACATATAAAATTTATATATATATATAATATATATTAAGTATATTCAAACTGATAGTATATATATATCATCATAATATATATATATATTAATAATATCTTAAATATACACTATATAGATATATATATAAATCAATAATATACTATACATATATACTATATATAATATATATATATATATAATAATATAATAATATATATATATAAATATTATATATAATATATATAAATATATAAAAATAATATTTATATATATAATATATAATATAATATACCTCTTGTTTACTCTAGGTTCTAATGAAAACTTATAGACTAAGTCAGCGTTAATCTTAAATAAAAAAGTAAACGGAGAAAATATGTCTTCAGGAAATTAATATTGATAAACTCAAATGTTAGAAGTTAGCAAATCCACTCTATCTAGCAGAGAAAATCAGACAACCTTCACAACTTATACTATATACATACAGTCCCTATCCAACTCCTCCACTCATTCTTCTTTAAACAGCTCCCTTAAGTACGTGTCAAAATCTACCCCCTTACACTTTCAAGCTTTTCACTCAAACACTCATGACATCTTACAAATACTGAATATCTAGAAAATATTTGCACAAAAAATCTTAATGTATCTATCCAGCATAACATCCTCCTACGAAACAAAGAACACGCCAACTCTGATATCCCCCCTTATTTAATTAATAAGGCCATTCTCTCTCTTATCTTAATCCGTTCCCTTTGTCACAATTCTACCAACCCAGTCCTACCTTCACTGCATCCTTAAAAAAAAAAAAAAAATAAAAAATCAATATTCAAAGTAAACGTTTCCTAGACAGTCTTCACCTCTACTCGTCCTCGCTATTCTCTCTTACAATCTATCTTCATACATAACTATCAATTCTATTCATTATTATCTAATACTTCAACAATATCTTACTTTAATTTATAAATCGAGCAAAAACTAAACCCTCCCTCATCTCTCTGATCAATTAAATTGACCAGCAAAAATATTTATCTCTGAATTGCCAATAAACAAATTTTCACTTTATATCAATGATTAGAGAAATTCAAAAATAACCTACAGAGAATAACGGATTCACAGAAGAATATTCGAACTTTGCACGAATCTTCTCAATTCAGACAACCCACAGCAAACACTAATCAACACTTAGGGCAAATCATTGAAATTCAAACAACAAAATATCCAATACACCACACCCCACCCCTCCTCATTCAAAAATAGCTTAAAAACTTTCCAATCTTTATTTAACGAAGTTTCAAATTTTTTTCAAAAAACAAAAATAACTATAAAAATAGCCACTAATGAAGAGAATCCCTTCTAAAAACTAATGACGAAAATCCAAAAGAAAAGCAAATCATCTGCGTCATTATTTCTCTACTAAACAAATTTAAGCTCAAATCCCAAATTTTAAAGCACACACAAAAACAATAAATCATCTTCATTCACAAAATTTTTTGGCCTACAACACTCTTTCAGATAAGTTGTAACACTTTCGTACAACTGACGGATGTAAAGCTAAGTAAAATAACCTATTCCGATGACATCTCCTATCCCAGATTTTTTTTTTATACCAAAAAAATGCCTATTATGATCATATTCCAAATAGTAAAATTAAAAAAAATTATACTTAACTTTTTCAACATCGCCTATAAGAAGAAATGATACACTACCAAAGTATCTATCTTTTACCTGCATTATAGTAAAACTTAATAAAAACCACTAAAGCTAAACTAATAAATTTGGACTTAATATATTTTGCTTGAGTGCCGACGATCTATTTGAATTAAATTTAAATACATCACCTAACTTTGCATATAATGCTATTTTATAGAATAACATATTATAATATCCTAATAATATATACCGCTATCGCATAAGAGATATGAAAAAAAAATGGCGATATCAAAAGCGTTATTACAATACAATATAATTGTAATATGGGATAAAATATATAATATATAAATATAAATATAATATATATATATATAAATAGATATATATAATATTTTATATATACCATATATATATAAAATAACACTAATATAAATATAATATACTTAAATATATAAAATATAATCATAATCATACTTATAAATATATCATAAACACGCATACCAGAGGGTACCACTCTTTGAATTCATATAAATTATACATAAATATACTAATAAACATAAATAAAAATCACTAATATAAAGGATAGATATCAATACAAATAATAGAATATAAATATAATATATAAATATCAATATAAATAGTATATATATACTATACATATATTAAATATATATATTATATAATATAAAATAACTATATAATAATGTATACAATACTTTCTTCATTTTGTAATTAATATTACATGCTAATGTTCTTAATTTTCACTCATTATATAACCTAAATATTAAATACATAAATATATATATATAAATTAACAAAAACTATATATAATATAACAATATAAAATATAATACTAATAATAATATATACCATATAAAAATAACTGGCTACAAAATCTTCTAACTACTTCTTTCCATTATTAATTCCACCTCACCCCAATCTATAATAATGAAAGATGAAAATATATAATATATATATAAATATATATATATATATAATAATAATATAGTAATCATTCTCTTAAGCCTTCCTTCTCTTCAACTATATGATAAATAACCATCGCCGGAATGAAATAGTATAACAAAAGACATGGCGAATGAGAGTCTCGAATAAAAATCCCCCTACTTCACAAAAACTCGGACAACCTCACTGTATCCCGTCATGGTCATCCCGACCATCAGGTTACAACCATACCCACTCACAAAACCCCGCCATTACTCCATATTCACCTTCTTCTTGACCCTTCAATCACATTAATTCAGACAACCTTCATACTCAATCCAATTTTCTCAAAACCCTCAATCACCAGACACTCACCACAAACCCTCTTACAAACCAAACACCTCATCAACCGTCACATACATGACAAACCATCCGCAACTCCACGTTTATCCTCATCGCCCTAACTTCAACAAACCATTAATCCTCATCATCAATTTACAATTATTCCTCACAACCTTTCAAAAGAACCAGATAATCCAACTACACATACACCTTAATCTTACCTCTTTACTACCATATGCACTACATAATACATTATAACAACATACCCCAATGGCACATCCTAACCACTACAAACATATACTATCCACCAAATTATTGCACATGACACCTTCTACCCATCACAACTTCATACAACACTCGCACCATCCGTTTCACTTCATCCAAACAACATCCTAACTATTAATATCATACTTCCCAATCCCTCACACCACATACCTCACCACCCACTACTCTCCTCACACAAAACAAGCACCCTCATAATACTACATCTCAGTTAAAACCCCTCCATCCAACTCTAAACTCCTAAATCCAACTACACAAAGCCCAAATCATATCAATACACAATCAAGCACCACCCCTCTACTCTCCTTCCATGTACATATCATAGATTTTCCCCTCCACCTACACCTTCAATTAAACATCCCCTCACATATATAAATAAATAACAAAAACATATACACATTCATTCCATACTACATATCAATATAACACCGATCCTTCACTCATATATTCTACACCGCACAACCCATCATCATAAAACATACTTGACTCCATCAAAAACCCACCCAGCATCATAATCATCACACTAACACCCTAAACATACCCCCTATAATCCTTCATACACTATCAATCCCATGAAAAAAATAACATTCATTTACTCTTCTCTCTCTCATTCTCAACTCATTCAAGAGTAAATAAAAACACACCTCAAGCACTCAAAAGCACCTCTCCTTCAATCATCCCTCATCACACACACCTCAACAAAAATCCACAAATCTCCTCACAACACTTCATTAACTACATCCCCATAATCCCATCCCGTTACCAACATTAAGCACGATCACTCCTCCCAACAACTTAACACACCCTCCATAAACGCTTTTACAAACTATATCAAATCAACACAATCTTATACTATTTAAATCACCTAATTCCATATAACAACATTACCATCTCAACTTTCACCTAAACAACTCCTCCCAAAATACCTCATCCAAAATACCATTTCTTACACATCAAACCCACATACAATATACAAGCACCTCATTATTTCAATAAAAGATTCTAATCCTTCACATTTGCTCACGCATTAAACATCACAAGGAACCTATTCATAATAATTCTTTTTCCATTACTCTCTCTTAGATTATCTCCTCTAGAACATCTTCAAATAAAGTCCCCATCAACCCCATCAAACTTCCAGTTTACCCTTTATCCTCTTCTATCAACTCAAGCTTCTTTTTCCTCCTTATAAATCCAACACAGTCTAACACCTCCATCATTACCTTACACATCAACCACGCCTGTTTTCCTTAACTTGCATCACTTTCATCCACCATTCTACTATACATCTTATTCCACTTAGAATCCACTATCTCTCACAAACTGAAACAAGAATTCTTCGGTTTGTTATTTTACCTTGTTCACATTCAACCTATTATTCAACTCCACATCACATTTCACGGTTAAACGTTCACAAAACTTAACCCTTAACCCTCCACTAATCCTTATCTCATCCCTCCATCCATCCCAACACTAAACCTAAATAAAAAAGCATGAACTAATTCACTCCCTAAACCTCCTCATATTTAACATATTCACAATATGAACATCTCCCACTTCACCAGCAACAAAAATCATTCATACTATCACTCAAACACCATCTCTACCTACCACCAACTCTCCTTTACTTATGAACTTTTGTGCCCGAAGAATGTAATATTCCAAAAAACTTCAACATAGATCCAACCCTTTCACTCATATATAAATAATATAAATAATCTAATAATATATATAATAATATATCATATAAATATTATATATATAACTATTATACTAGTGTCTGATTATAAATATCATTATAACTATAATACTAATAATATAGTATATGTCACTTTAGCAATTACCGTTATTATCAAATAAAGCTATGAAGGATACATATATTTATATATATATATATACCTAAAATATATACTAAATAAAATATATAATATATAGATAACTATAATATACATAATAAATAATATATAATAATAAATATTTTATAATATAAATATATAAATATATATATCATATAATATAATAGTAAAAATATATATAATAAAAATAAAATTAACTAATATAGCAGAAATCATATATATTATATATCATTATAAGATAAATATATAATATATATAAAATAATATATATATAAATATATACTTATAAAATATGATATATATATACAATATAATATAATATATAATATATATATATATATATATAATAATATACATTAATAAATATATATATAATATAATATACTAATAATGATATAATAAATATATAATATATATTATATATAAATATAGTGGTCTATTTAAAATATATTACCAAATAAATATAGGTATGAAGTTATAATAAAAAAAAATTATAAATACAATGTATAATACTAAATATAAATTATATATTTTTAATAATATAATAATTATAAATATAATAATACCTAATTATAAACTATAATATAATATATATATATACTAATATACTATATATTATATTATTATAATAAATAGTATATTATACGCATATATGTATATAATATATTATATATATAAATAATAAAAAAAATATTAATATATAATATAATAAAATAAAATAAATATAATATATAATATATAATAATTTAAATCATAACTATATATATAAAATAATTATATATAAAATAATATCTATATATAATATATATATAATATATAATATATAAATATATTATACATAGATATATATTATTAATATAATATAATATATTAATAATAATATTATAAATATTATTATATATAAAAAATATAATATAAACTTAATATATATATTCGTATATATAGTACTATATATATATATATATCATGTATCATACTTCACTTCACACCACCTACCTACACCCAACTCTTACATGAAATTACTCTCTGTACGATAATTATTATTCACACTACCATCATCTCACAGTTATCCACCATCCACCGTTGCATGATAAAACTAAAAATAATATAATAAATATATATAAATATATAAATAATTATATAAAATAACTGTAATATATATATATATAATATACATATAAATATAACATAATATTTATATATATAAATATACCAATAATATATATACATATATATAATACAAATATAATTAAATAATACATAATATTATATAATAATATATTATAATACTATATAACTATAAATAATAAAAATATATATAATATAAATATTTACTTATAAAAAAATATAATATATAATATAATATATATAAATAAATAAATAATAATTATAATATATATATAAATAATATCATAAATATATAATATATTATAATATATTATCTACATATATAATATAAAAAAAATACTATATATAATATAATAATATAATAATATATATATAATATAATATATATATACATATATAATATAACATAAATTAAATATATATAATAAGTATAAAATATATAATATATATATATATATACATATACATAACATATATATATACTGCCATATATAATATATAAAATAATAATTAAATATAAAATATATATAAATATTGTTAGAATAATAATGTATTATATATTATTATATATATTATGTAAAAAAATTTCCAAAGCGACTAAAAAAAATAAAATATATTTAAATAAATATATAATATATAATTAATATAAATATATAATTTAAAATATATGATAAAAATATCTTCATAATAATAATACTATAATAAATATATAAAATAATAAAAATAAAAAATATTATATATAAATATATATACAAAATAATAATAATATATATTATAATAATATACCCTCTTATTATAGCTAATACATAAAAATTATAATATATATATTATAATATATATAATATAAATATACTAACCCTATATACTATTGCCAGACTCAATACTAAATTAATTATCCTAATAAAAAAAAAATCCCTATTAAGAAGATTATTTTAATTAATCAAAAATTAATTACCTTTATTTTAAAATAATAATTTTATAATTTAAAATATCAGTTCAGAACTACTCCTTAATGAATGATAAATTATAATAAATAAATAAATGGCTAAATGAATAATGAATCTATAAAAACTATAAAAAAATTTAATCCCTTTTTTTTTTAAAATGTATTATTCTAGATAAACTTAATAATATTTTTACTCACTAATCATCTCAACTCTCCCATCTAAATAACTTTAAACAACAGTAATCCATTATCCTCTAACGCATATTAAAATCAGATATATATATATATATAATAATAAATATATTTAAATAATATTAAAAAAATATATATATAATATATAATATTAATATAAATATATAATTAATATTAATAAATATATATAATATATAATATAATATAAAAATTAATATAATATATATATAATATATATATTATATAATAAATATATATATATAATAAATATATTAATATATATAATATATAATATAATAATATATTATTACATATTTAGATCTTTTTAAAGATAATAATATATACTTAAATATATATTATATATTAATATAGGAATAATATTATATTTAATAATAATATAATAAACAATAATATATAAATAATAAAATAATATAATATATATATATATATATATATATATAGATATATAAAATCACTAAAATAATATCGTATAATATATATATAATAATTATATAAAAATATAAATATATAATATATAATAAAATATATAATATATAAATAATAATATATATATTTATAATATCCAAACATATATATTTGCAAATGCAACCACTAAACACAAACCCCAATTTTATATATAAAAAAACCAATACACCAAAATAAAAGGCAATTTCAATTTCCAAAAATGATAAATAGAGCAAATAAAATTCGAACCATTATTTTATAAATCATTATTTTATCTTTTGTCATAAAAAATAAAAAAAAAAAAAAAATATACTACAACAACTCAAGAGTGAAAAAAAAACACTTATTTTCACAAAAAAAATCATGGACACCAAAAACCCACTTAACTTTTATTTATCAAAAGGTGAAAATATATTTTTAATTAAAAATCAAAAATACACTAGGGTGAACATAATATTTTTCTTTTAACGTTAGCTAAAAAAAAAGTTTGTTTCCCATTACTAATAGTAGTTTTAAAAATTGGTTTTCATTATCATTTTTTAAATACTCAAAAAAATAACTTGCGGAATCAAAACACTCTTACAGGTTACATACCTTACACCGAATCACATTTAACACATATGGAAATTAAATTTTTTTTTAGAAACATAGAAATTAAGTGAAGAAGTAAACTGACATATATTATAATATAATATAATTATAATTATATAATAAAATATATATAATTAAATATATATAATATAAAAATAATAATATATAATAAATATATAAATAAAAATTATTATTTAAAAAATTATTTATTTACCGCACATTGATAATCGCGCGCATCCCCTTCCTCCGTCTCCGTCCTCCCCGCTCCTCCACCTCCTCCCGCCCCCCTCCCTCCCGAATAATGTCACAGCATTGTAATTCAAACTTTACCTACAAAAATACATTGGTAACTTCCAACTTTTCCGTGATTTGAGACTTCAACCTTTCGACTGGTTTTTTTTTTATATTTATTTCTCTCTCACCTCACTAAACATTCAAGTATTTCATAAAACGATTGCCTAATACACTTACATACCTCAAACTTACAAAACACCATTTCCATTCAAGCATCTTATACAAATCACAAAAATCTATATAATATACAAAATATATTATATAAATAATATATATAATATTAATAATAAATAATAACATATATCATAATAATATAATATATTATTTAATTATATTATAGATTATGATTTTAATATTTATTGATTAATTATATAATTATATTATATTATATTATTAATTATTATATTATTATAATTATTTATATTATTCATTATATATTAATATTATCTTATTATAATTATTAATATATTAGAATAATATTATATATAATAATTAATATTATATAAATTAAATATATATATATTATTAATTATTAAATATATTATATTATTAATTATATAATTACCCCTCCCACAAATACGTATTCAACTTCAAGAATCCATATTCACTTATTGCATTGTCCAGTTCAAACTATATCAAAACCTAACAACCATCCATACTACTCTTCTCCAAGTATCCTATCATGCGTTAATCTATTTTCTCTCATACGAACCTTTTCCCCTACCCATCAAACCAATTCCAATTGATTCACCCTGTCTCCTATTGCCTACCAACTTTGATATTAAAACCTTCAGCCAACGTTTATCATCATCAACAAGGCCATACCATATAACTCCTAGCCTTCCAGCAAAATTCCCTATTCAATATCCTATCCTACATTTCCAATGCATTCTCTTTTACTCCACCAAAATCTGTTACCTTCATTTCCTAAAACCTCAACTCACTTCATACAAATTAATCCCCTTTGATATTCATACAGAACAATTGAAACAAATATACACTCAAACAATAACATTTTTTTCCTGGATAACTTCCCTTTTTTATAATTCTCACCACTAACACTCTGCACCTCTTCACCCTTAGCATCCCAATCTTTCATCCTCCAAAAGCCCCAATATCATTTCTAAATACCTAAACTTCCTAACCTTTAGCTTCCCATTCACCTAATGATATCCAACCCAAAAAATCCCCTTTGTTGGTATTAATGTATCACACTTTGAGCAGAAATTTTCCGGTTGCTTACCAACCGCAGCAAAGCACACCAAACACTCAGTTCTATCACAACCAACAACAAGCGTAGCAAAAGGAAAACGTTAATCACAATGACCCCGCAGGCAACTCATTAGCAGCAAATTGCCGAAAGATCTAGATCCGAACTTACACGAAAAGAGATAAACAACCAAAGACACAGGAAACAACGCGTTCTGAAGCACCGGCAACGGAAACGACGCCAGCCCACCTGGAGGAACATAGCTCCAGGCCTTCAGGGAAGGCCCTATAACAAAAACCATAGGCACAACTGGTGAAACCCTCCGCAACTAGCCGCCACCGCATAGATATTAGAGCGGGGCCAATTCAAAACAATCCAGAACGGCGGCGGCGTCGAAACGCCCTCCATCTTAAAGAAAAGTACTAGCCATACCCACGACCAGCCAGAAAACCACAGTCCGCAACGAGCGCAAGACGGTAACGTATCGCGGAAAGGCTCAATTAACGACACCACATCCAAGAAACAATATAAACCCGGAAATCAGCTGACGCCGCTCGAACTGACACACACCTCTCGGGACTCCGAATAAGCCAGACATACCGGACACGACAAAGAATAGAGAGATTCGTTATAGATACTAAACGAAGAAAGAAACACAGAGTTGTCATACCAAAAAGCCCAATAACAAATATGCAACATAGTAAACTGCTTGTGAACATTCGCAACGTACCATCACAAGATGCGGAAAGGACCATCTCGCGTAGCTATTAAGTCCTGATCGAGAGAGCACAGAAATTGCACTAAAGATTGGGGCAAAAGCGTCTATTAGATTGGAATCCATGGATAGTTAATCTAAATTCGTTACTCTCATAGAAGAAGAAGCGAAAGCACAGCGATGAATCTTGAATATCTACCATGCCACACAGTGTTGATGACAGTCACCACGAGAGCAAGCATTGTGACCAGATGTGGGAGACTAAATTTAGACCTAGGACAGATCAAAAGTCGCTACTTGGCGCACGCCGGAGCGGGAAGTGAGGGGCCAGAGCCAGGAAGGACTGAAACTAGGTCAGAAACAGCGGCACGCAGGGCAACTGGTAACGCGATCAAAAGATGGAACGAGGACACTCCTCATTGGGAACAGGGTCGACGGCTCCACGTTTCCACTCCCAGATGCAATGCACGTTCGTTACACCTCTGCCCTGGCTGTGAGAAGCGGGACTATGACCAAGATGAGCACACACATCAGATATGCGTGACTCACCAAACATACATTGAGCCCGGTAAGAATGAGGCCGCCAGCTACGTCGGACAGCAACCAAATGCCACCACACGGCGTTACGTGGCCAGTCCCAAAATTTACAAAGACCTTGACCCAATATGCAACCAGAAATCATAAAGACAGAGCCTCTCTTAAACGCTATATGCACAGCTCCGCCATATTCAGCACGGCCGCTGAGACCAGAAGATCTTCGCGAAGCCGCTGAGCTGACCATAACAGAAAGATGTAAAGATATAGAGATGAGCGAGAGATCGTGTGCTCATTATTCAAATAGGATAGATCTAGCAACGTTTCAAATATCTCTTCTATTGAGCGACAAGACGCCTCAAAACTGCGCGTGAATCACTATCCGCACCTGTATTCACTTCCCTTTTCATTATAAAGATCTTGACATGCCTCCATTCTTTGGATCTAGTCAAGATCAAAGATAGAAATTTCCTAAGAGTTTTACACAGCGAAAGATCCGGAACCTTAATAATGTGAGACGATTCTGAATACTGTAACTCACAACGATCGATGCAACACCAAAGACCATCCAAATATACTAATCCTCACACGACAGTAAGACGTTAATATCACAGGGAACTCAATCCATGCGGCTATAACTAGTCGACACACATTACAAAACACAGCACGAAGCTTCTCTCTCTCTATCAATCTCGTGTCACATCACATAAACAGTCCCAGGAGTCAGGTTTCATTCTTAAGAGATCATGAGAGTATACCTAGCTGTAATTCCGCAACACTGTATGCAATAACACCACACATTCATACGATCTACTCAAGAAACGCCATATAAACCACACGTCTTTCCTCACAAAGTGGGCCGACCACGAAAGTAAGCACACACCAAACTTGCTCGGCCTGAAGCGCGTAGAGAGGCACCCTACCCGCCGCAAAAAGCTAACAGAACAGAGCCTCATAGACAGGTAAAGAAAATAGCAGAGGCCAAGCGAATCTTGGAGCGCGTGTGGCTCAAAGAAAGCTCCGTCCCAAAGAGACTCACAGCCACAGACACGGGACAATGGCAGGACAAATCAAGATTTGTAATTTGAGAGTTAGCACTATAAGCTAAATATTTTGAATGAACTCCACACCATGAAAGATTGAAGAGAAACACATACTAACACACACCGAGGTCGCGACATAAGAACTCGCACTAGTGCTAGTATTTCAATAAAGGGCACTAATAGTTCTCGCGCCCTAGCTCGGATGGCGTCTAAATATCTAACCAATGTGTATAAACTATTAATTACCCTATGTCATGCCAACCTATATTCTGCATACCCGGGCTAGGTGCAACCTCCGTAATCAGCCTACATACCAACAGAAAGATACTATCAGGTAATATCCCGCCCGCGACCCGTAACTTCGACGCGTACTAGCCTACGTTCTTCACATATACCGTAAAAAAACCTCTATATAACATACAGCCAAAAAAAACAAAACCTAATAAATAAAGTGCTCAATATCACCCATAATGAATATAATAAATATAGATGTATATATATATATAATATAAGAGATGCTAAATATATATATTAATAAATAGAAATAGATTATATATAGATACTAATTAGATAGATAGAATAATCAAGATTTACAATATATAAGTAACTATATGAAAATGAAGTAAATTACAGAGAGTATCCGACCCCGCACGTAATTTAGTCATGCAAAGCTGAGTATGGCTGATCACTCTTCATCATAAATCCGTGCTCACGCGCTATATGACTAGTGTGATATAAAAGACTATACGCATAACTTATTCTCATTATTCACGGCCTGAGGCAGGCAAAGCCGCACTCCAACCTAATATAGAATAATATGAGATATAATAGAATAATATTATATAGATAAGAAATATGAAATATATAAAAAAAAATATAGTATATATATATAAATAATGTAAGACAGATATATAGGAAATAATATAATATAATATACAGAACTTTAAAACCACACAGAATGGAAACATTGTACAATAAACTATTGAATAGATTATAAGATGAAATGAAATAAGATAATTATAGAATAAGAGTAGGGAAAGTCACTACTATAAAGAGAGTTAAAAAAGAATTAAGGGAGATAGATACGGACTAGAGATAAGGAAGTAAAATAATGATATGTTCAAGAAGTGTAGCCGGCAGAGATAGAAACAAGATATATGCTTAACCAGACACTAAAAAAATCGTGTGCCTTATATGAAACAGAATCGTGGGTAGCATCAAAAGAACACTTGGAGAACACACACTGTGATAAAAACATCACATCTACATAGCATAGTCTCTCACGTTGCAGTCGTGAGGTAAACTATCGAGAAAGCTATCACGACTATAAACATATTTTTCATATTTCCTGTTCTAGTGATATTTTTGGACGTGTGCATTTGGCTTAAAAAATAAAAAATACCTTACTAGGAGGCACTCGAATCAAGCTGCACCTATCAAATCGATATCTGATACATTGAAAAGAAAAGCACCCAAGTATTTATTGTTATTTTCTAACAAGTATTACTTTAGCTGTATTTTTTTAAAGTTTGACAATCTAAAATATTTAATAATAATAATATAAAATAATAAGGAGAAGCACACAAAATACAGTCAAGGTGATTAATAAAAGGTGGGATGGGCTCACTCAAGCGCAAATATGAGCTTGAAGTATAAAAGTATAATATAATAGATGACTTCAATATTTAACACCGTATACGTTGGCGCAGTAAGCGTAATAAGCAGGCAAAGCCGCATTGCATCAACAACATATCTTACGCTTAATTGAGTAGATTATATAGGATAAATCACACGACGACGACACGACGTACGAACTTACGAACGATCTTATCACTACTACACTGACGCGACACACACGACACTATACGTATAACGACGAACTACTACTACTAACGACACAGACACACGACGACGACATTATATATTAACATACGCTACTGTATTATGCACAGAGGGCCGACTAAGGCACCACGAGACGACGTGGAATTGAGCGAAGAAAATAAACTAGATAAAAGAGGGAAAAGAAAAGAGAAAATAAAGACTAAGAAAAGGTTGGATCCATCCAATGAACAAAGACAATGAAAAACACTCAAAAACGATACCCACATCCCAAAAGCTGGCTGTGGAAAGGCGGCAACACGAAAAAAATACGAAACACAATATCGGAAAAGGGATGAAAAAATCAAAAGAGCATAAATGCGGAAATGATAAAGTAAAGTGTGGAGTCGTAGCACATCTGCACAGCAGCGGGAGACACACGAATATGAATGTAGACTTTAAAGGACGGAATTAAACGAAAATATAAACAAGACAATTGAATGTGCCAATTAAAGTAAAATAGAATAAAAAACATATGAGAATATAAAATAACATCAAATCAGAATATTAAGAGATAATGGAGACAAAAAAATTAAACATAATTATAAAATAAAGCAAAGTCCTCATATATTTTATCTGAATAATATAAAATTTGAAAATGATAGCGGAATCATAGAGGATAATCCTATAAATAAATCGCTAAGAAAGATGACAGTAATAGTTATTGAGTAATAAATGATCTTTATTAATACAGCTGATTCTATTAGCATTATTCACCTAGCTAGAAACTATATCAAGAATACTGTCACAGATTACCATTATAGCAGGTTATATGCCAAAGCTGATTTAAAGTTACTATCACGAAAGGAGAAAAGAAATAAAAAAAATAGACACGTATACCCGTTGATATTCAGAGCTGGGCAGAAAATCAAACACATTAAAAAAATAACATATTAGTTAGAGAAAATAAAACAAGAAGTACAGAAATTATATATTTATAAGCGAGCTAAAATCTATTTGAAAGACCGATAAATTAATATAAATAGTAATAATGATTAGAAAATTAAATAATATGAACATATAAGAAAAATATATAAATATAGTATATATGAAGATAATAATTTGAATAAATATAATAATTAAAATATAGAAATAATACAAAGAAAACGATATATTAAAGTAATATACAAATATATATAATATAATTAATATATATATTTAAGATAAATATTCACCATAATAGAGATATATATACATTATAATTAATATATATATGTTAATATAATATAAATAAACCTTTACCACCCCCTAAAGGAAATCCTTCCAACGGCCATGATCTGGAATAAAATTGGGAATAATTAAGTATATATATTATAGTATACTATAATAATTTGCCTACACCACAAAATTATAAAACAGGACTCTAAAAATACAACTGATGAAATGACGTGTAATGACTAGGTAAAATCTCAACCTAAGGTCATAGTATAAGAAAAAAAATAAAACATCAGAGAAAATCAATAAAACACTAAATCAAAAAAAATAATGAGATTAACCACGAAAATGGTATATGTATCATGTAGGATAATATAACAGTTTGAGATGATGAATATAAATTTTTTATAATAAGTAATAAAAGATAAAATATAATAATATATATTACATATAAGAAGATAAAGAGATATTATATATTAGATAATAGTAAATAATATAATATACCAGATAAATAATAGGATAAGGAAACATAAACCAAAGATAGACATAAAATATAAATATATAAGGATAATATTGGATGGATATATATAATAATATATATATAATTATATATATAAATAATTATAAATAATAGATATATAGGAGAAATTAAGCGGCATTTCAGAATAATAATAAAGATGAATATGATGATAGAATTATAATGAGATATAAGATAAGAAGAGTCTAAAATAAATTGAAAACACACAGTAAAATTAGGTAGCTCATCTGGAGTATCAATTAATAGATTAAACCAATAATAATATGAGAACATTAATGTCATGCAAAAGAAAATGAACGATATATAATGATAGAAAATAAAATATCACAATCAAAAATATACATTTAATTGCCTTTTATTTCAGTATTACTCTATAGATCCAATATCTAAGTAAGGAGTAACGAGCAATATCTTCACCATTCTTCAGATTTTGATTAAAACCATCATCGAAATAGGAAAAAATTAAAGAAGTTTAAAAGAGAGGAGACAAGTACAAACCGTTCATTTCATGCACATTGAATAATGGGAAGAGTAGGAGTCTATAATTAGATTTTATAAATTTCATCTTTCTGAATGATAGGAGGTTGAGAGTTTAAGAAGATAATGTTTATATCATTATTATTTTTGTGTGGTATATCCATTCAAACCTATAGGGATGATTAATTTATCTAAGTTTAATACCGTATACTCAACATATATACTACTACTGTGTTACCTTTTATTACTTCTACTATTAGATTTATTATAGTAATCAATGTCACGTCACAGGAATCAATGACAGAGATAGATGAACAGGCAAGAACATATAGAAAAATTATTGAAAACAAAATAATAATCCATTTAAGTCGATTTTCTAGGATATACTAAATGAAAATGATATGAACTCCTATACATAATCAAAACACTTATGGAAATAATAAAAACAACAGCAAGAAGAGAAACAAGACTGTATAATGTGACAAGAAAAGAAAATTCAAAAATCAAATATTATATTTCACACTTAAAAGATATAAAGAAACAAAATAATTGCTACTCACAACAGAATGAGTCCTTAAAAAATAATAAGAAAAGTAACAATACCTTCAATGCTAAAGTGAAGAAAAAAATAAGAATAATAAGATAAAAAATAAAAAGGAAGTTGATGATGATGATGTAAATAAATAATAAAATAATAGATTAAGTAAGAAATAAGATAAAATAAAGTATTCGATAACAATGAGAATAAATTAAAAGATATAACATAAGAAAAAAATAATATTACTTAGCAATACTAATAAATTTATATCATAGTTACATCAAAATATAAATATTAGAGAATGCTGATCTTACTTTCCACAATCACACGGAAGGATACTGATGCGGATCTTAAAGTTATGTAGTATATAATATACTTTATAAAAAATATAGAATTTTAAAACTGTAAAGAGAAAAAGAATACTGGTATCTAAATATTTGGAATACCTACTATTCTGATAAGGTAAAGATTCGGTTATTATTATTATTATTATTATTATTATTATTATTATTATTATTATTATTATTATTATTATTATTATTATTATTATTATTATTATTATTATTTTTATTATTATTATTATTATTATTATTATTATTATTATTATTATTATTATTATTATTATCCTTAAAAGCATTTACATTTAAAGTGAAAAAACGTTTTATTGATAAGTACTAATATTATTATTATTATATTATTATTATTATTATTATTATTATTATTAATTATTTTATTTATTATTTTTATTATATTATTATTATTATTATATTATTTATTATTTATTTTTTATTATTATTATATTAATTATTATTATTATATTATATTATTATTAATTATTATTATTTTATTATTATTATTATTTTGGTAGTAGAATACTAAGTTCATATATTATTATTATTATTATATATATTATATCTATTATTATTATTTATTTTATTATATTATATTATTATTATTTTTATGACTGATTATAATTGAAATTGTAATTGTGATTGTATTTATTACTGTGATGTAGGTTGATACTTCTTATATATTCATTATTTATTATTAGTATTATTATATTATTTATTCATTATATGTATTATATTATATTATTATTATTATTATTATTATTTATTATTATTTATTATTATTATTATTTATTATTATTATTTATCATGTATTCTTTTATTACTATGATTGTTTTCAAAATTATTATTATCTACTTTTATATAATTATTTATGTATTATTATTTCAACTGTAATTATTATTATTATTATTATTATTATTTTTATTTTATTGTTATATTATTAATATTATTATTATATTATCATTATTATTATTATTATTATTATTATTATTATATTATTATTATTTTATTATTATTATTATTATTATTATTATTATTATTATTATTATATTATATTATTATATTATTATATTATTATTATCCACACTTAGACTGTTGGAATACATTCAGTGTGATTTACTGGACCAGGTATATTTTCAATTTTACCGATAGGCTAAGAGTAAATAGTGGGTAAACCACAAAAAATTCAATTTTTTTGAAATTGAGTCCGCTTCAGAAATTAATTTATCATAGAAAGTCATTATTATTTTAATCCTTATTATTTTATTATTATTATAGTAAATATAAATATTATTATTATTATTATATTATTATTATTATTATTATTATATTATTATTATTATTCATTATTAATATTATTATTATTATTATTATTATTTTATAATATATTATTATTGTTATATATTATTATTATTATATTATTAATTATTATTATTATTGTTATTATTATTATTATTATTATTATTAATTATTATATATTTATTATTATTATATGATTATTATTATTATTATTACATTATATTATATATAAATTTCTTCTTCTTATCTTTTTTTTTCTTATCCTACCGTTTCTTTCTTTTATTATTATTATTATTATTTATTATGATTATTATTATGATATTATTATGATATTATTATTTAGTATTATTATTATTATTATTATATTATTGATTATTATTATTTTATATTATATTATGTTATATTATATTAATTATTATTATATTATTATTAATTAATTATTATAATTATTATTCATTATTTTGTAACATAATTATTGAGTTATGAAAAAAAACTCATAGTTACTATCCAAATTGGGATAGTCACTTGGTATTAATATCATTATGCTAATTATTATTATTATTATTATTATTATTATTATTATATTATATTATTATTATTATTATTATTTTTATTATTATTATTATATTATTATTATTATATTAATTTATTATTATTATTATTATTATTATTATTATTATTATTATTATTATTATTATTAATTGATTATGTATTGCTAATTTAATTGTAATTGATAGTTGTAGTTGTAATGTAATTGTAATTGTACTTGTAATTGTAATCTGTCAGTTTTAATTTTGTATTGTAATTATTAGTTATGATTATTATTATTATTATTATGATTATTATTAATTATTATTATTATGATTATTATAATTAATTATTATTATTATTATTATTATTATTATTATTATATTATTAATATTATTATTATTATTATTATTATTATATTATTATTATTATTATTATTATTATTATTATTATTATTATTTATTATTATTCATTATTATATTATATTATTATTATATTATATCATTTATTTTATTAGTTTTTTATTATTATTATTAATTATTATTTATTTTATTATTATATATGATTATTATTATATTATTATTATTTTATTTATTATTATTATTATTTTAGTATTATTATTATTATTATTCTTTTTATTATTATTTATTTTATTATTAATATATTTTTGTTATGTAATTTTTGAGGTATGAAAAAACTCATAGCTATACACTGATCGGTATAGTCAAACTAGGTATTAATTATTCATTATGCTAATCCATTATATTATTGTAAATTAAAACAATTTAAATTACTATTTGAAAGGAAGAGGATCAGTGTATGTTATCTTAAAATTATTAACTGTAATGAACAATGATGAAATAATAAGTAAATGAATGTATTGTTATTCGGGGCTCAAAGACACAACACTGTGTTGCAATAGTAAGACCCATTCAGATAGGAGAAATGCATCCTAATTTATGGCTATTGAAATTGTAATATAAAAATTATGTGTATCTTATTAACAGGATGAAAATTGTAACTATCTTGACATAAATATTTTTGATTTGATTGATTTTGATTATTATTATTATTATTATTATTACCAAAACAAAAATAAAGCAGAGGTGTTGAAATTAAGACATTTAATTTTTTTTTTGCATCGCCACTCACGGGTAGAAGGGGCATACTCATTTTAACATTCAAATAAGACGAGCTAAGCTCAAGGGAAGAACAGCTCACATTCTCTCATCCGACCGACCAGTTACGAACCTGAGCCTCTCGCTTTGTTACGCAATTTCTTCAACTGAGCTACTGGGCGTCGAAGAGTCAAACAACTGATGGGTGTTTCCAACCAGATACAGGCTTTTAACAAACAACCCTCAACGCGTTATCATCCCATCAATCACTTTCCCCATACATTTTTCTTTCATTTATACGTGGCGGTTACACAGATTGATTAATATCTGAACCTTGATAATGGCAAATAACATTTTAAAAATAAAATTTTTCTCCGCATTTTTTCCCCAATGCTTTTTTCATCATATATACTTTAAGTTGGAATATTTTTGAGGCAGATTTTTTATATTTTTTAAAAATTAATTTGATCGATCAAAATCCCAATTCTTGCGCCAGTAAAAGAACCTTTCACTCGGAATATTCCCGGAAGGGTGCAAACATTTTTGACTTATTTTAGAATATTTTCTTCACTTATTTTTTGCTATTGGTAAGGATTATGCCACCTAGACCTAATGCACTTTTATTATCGGAATCAAATCAACTAGTTCATTTTTTTTTATTATTAGAATCAAACGAACCATTTTATTTGTTTTAATTTTGTTTTTTTTTAGTCTTTAGTTCATCGTTTCCGGTTGATGCTTAGGTAAAATTCATTTCCCAAAAAACCTAATCAACTATTAATTGTCGAACACCTTCACATCAGATCAAGCACCTTCACATCAGATCGAAAACCTTCACATCATTTCAAACTCCATCACATCTAATGTGAGTTCTCATCATTTGCAGCATAATGTTTCATCTAGCGAATGTATCGTGAATTACATTCAACTTTGGTTGCTGAAAATTTTCCCGGTTTGGTCCTAAGTCATGAAAAAAGGTAGATAATTGCACTTATTTCGCTCGAAATAAGTTCAAAAAAATGTGAATATAGTCCCGTTAGCCTTTAATTTTCAATGCATTTCTTGATTTCCTCGATTCCCTAGAAGGTGTCGCGAAAGACATGTTGGCCCTTTCTCACCAGGGATCTCAATTAAAGTAAAAAAACAGGACAGCATGTAAATCTATATTGGACAATGTATAGAATTTCCTCAGTTATCGCCACTCTCGTTCGTCTTTATTAACTCGACCTGCCATTGTTCTTATGATACGTAAAAACTTTCCTCAGACATCACGAGAAAGAATAACGTTGCGCTATTTGACGACGATGGTTTGCAGATTATTTTGGTGCATACTTCAAAGGGTTGGGAATCAGTGATTAAAGCTGGTCTAGAATTAGAACTTCTGGGATGTTAAGAAATTTATTTTTACCATTGGGGTGGCAACACAGGCAGAAAGATTCATTAAGTACTTGCATCCTAACGTCATTTTACTTTGATAACAACACCTCATTCTCGTATATGTTTCTGTTTTCACATGTAATGTTGTGTTTTATAATATAAATAAAACGTGCACTCGTTGAAAAAAGATGTGCCTTGTTTACAAATGAATTTTGGGTGGAAATTGGTAACTCCAGACTTGCTTGTTGTGGTGTTGATTCTTCCCAGCTACCTCTGGTTTGTGGAATTCCTTTTCACCTACTGTTTTTCCTGCTATATTTAATCCTTTGCACTTTAATGTCCATCCCACCTGTGAGGTTTGCATTATGTTTGAGTTGTGGTAGGTTTTCCTCATCTTTTTTTTCTGAACTCTTCTTTGAAAAGGGTTAGTCAAAATTAAAAATTTAAAGAAGTACAGTAGCGTTTCCTCAAAAATTAAAAAAAATGTCTAAAAATTACTATATAGTTCACAGCGATCGTTTCTTACCTGCAGCTGCAACGCTTTTCGATCTTATAAAATCAGGATTGAAATCAGGGTCTTCCAAATAAGGCTGAAGAGCTTTTATGACGTCAGGATGAATGTCTTCCTTGTTATAATTGATCAGTTGATCAAGGAACTGATCAACTTTGGCC
>JABUQX010031179.1:0-22500 GCA_015478945.1 Trachelipus rathkii | reverse complement strand
TTCTTAGCCCAGGCATAACGTGTCTTCATCATCATCTCTGTAAGTCGAGGCTTCTTTCTCGGGCGATACGCTTTCAATCCAACTTCCAAAAGCCTCTTGTTCACTGTTCTTCGGGCAAGAATAACACCCTCCGCAGCCAGTTGAAAAGAAATCTGTTTGCAAGTTAATCTTCTGTTAAGAAGAGCCTCTTTTATTATCTTTCTATCCATTCTAGGAGTTGTTTTACGTTTTCGACCACATTTTCCAACCCTACTCGAGTTCAAATTTTGACTGTTTTCCATTTTCTTTTTAATATTGCTAACTGATTGAGTTGATACATTCAATTTTTTGGCTATTTCTTTCTGTTTTAGCGTACCTACACTTAATAGAACATTTATTTGTCCAACTTTGCGTGGACTCAAGTCCTTAAATTTACCCATTTTCTAAAGTTTCTAAATAGCATAGATTTGTTAAAAAATATAAAGACAAAGTCTATTTTTATAAATCAAATCTGGGAACAATACATATTACTGCAAAAATAAAAATTAAAAGTCTATAAGAGGCAGAAAATTCAACTTCACAAAGCCAAACTAATACACAGAATGATTTCGTCAAAATCTCGTGCGCGGACTAATACACGTGGGTCCAAGTTATTTCTACAGTGTTGCCAGATTTACTCGAATATTAGACTAAAAGTCTCTAAAAATTAATGTTTAATAGTTGTTCGGTGCTATTGTATAAAAATAAAATGATTGCAATAATTTAAATACATTTTGTTGACCATTTTGTTGAAAATTTTGAAATTTTTGAAAAAATGATAATAATTGTGCCAGTACTGTATATATATATATATACTATATATATATATATATATATATATATATATATATATATATATATATATATATATATATATATATATATATATATATATATTATTTAATTATATTTTAATTTTCTTGGTTGATGTTTAAATATTATAATATATTTATTTTTACTTTAGTCAGGGATTTAATATATTTTTAATTTTAAATTAGTTTTAGCCTTAAATAATACATGAACAAAATGTTCAAATCAGACTCGACCCATCGTCATATTAGAAACGGAATTACGGTCATTCGCCTGTTGAACATGGATTTAGTTTAAGCACTATCAATTTTAAATTAAGTTTTTCTTAGCAGCACTCGAGGTCACTTTGTTATCTTGCCTTATTTGCCATATTTTTGCCTTTTTTTAACTTTACCTATTTAATCTACTTTTTTCTCTTTCTCGTTCTAATATATATATATATATATATATATATAATATATATAAATATATATAATATAGTTAATATATATATATATATATATATATATATATATATATATATATATATATATATATATATCATATATGATATATATATTATATAAATTCTCTCCCTAACTGAAGGGGCTAGAGACATCGTATTCCATTCAAATTTGACTCGCACATAGCTGGTAGTACTAGCATTCCTGCTTCATAGATTCACGCCGCTACGCCCATCTGAAAGGGGGAACTAGAACCAACTAAACTTGGATATGCCTTAAGCTAATGTGGAAAATAAGCTACGGCCAGATTTGTTCGAAGGATTCGGAGACTGAAAGAGCTCGGAGCTTGAGTTGACTTCAGGCTACGATGCACTACACCGGAGCCGTTGCCGGAGTCATAGTTGAAATCTGGTTACAGACGTATAATAGACCAAGTAAGATATCGTTACCTATGTTTTCAACCCCAACGATTTTATTGGGTGTCAGCATCCTGAACCAATGTCTTAGCACCCCACTCAATCTATTAAATATATATATATATATATATATTATACATAGTATATATAATAATATATATATTTATATATATATAATATATATTAAATATATATACTATAGAATATATATATATATATATATATATATAATATATAAACTGTTCTAGATTTTTAAATTCTAAGATGTACTGCGTAATATCATAAGAAGCTACAGGTATATATATATAATATACTTATATATAATATATATATTATAATATTATATATATTTATATATATATATATATATATATTATATATAATATATATATATAATATATATATATATATATTACTACAATAAATCACAGATGATAGAGAGGGGCAATGTGTGTGGTCCATTTGATCTATTGATTAATAGATATTTAAAAAAAAAAAAGAATAAAATATTTAGTAAAATTTAAAATGTTTTTAATATTTTTATGTAATATTCATCCCAAAAACATTTTTTTATGCTAAGTTAGACAAATAATAAAATAAAAATATGTACTTTATTGACCCTAAGAAAGCAAGTCAATAAAGCAATAGCGAATGACCCGACTAGGAGAAGGGCTGTTGTGAGGTTTGCGCTACTGCTTTATTGACTTACTTCCTTAGAGTCAATAAAGTACATATTTCTATGTTATGTTATGTTATGTTATGTTATGTTATGTTATGTTATGTTATGTTATGTTATGTTATGTTATGTTACGTTATGTTATCTTATGTTATCTTATGTTATCTTATGTTATGTTATGTTATACAAATAATAAAGAAAAAAAATGCACCTTATTGACCCTTAGGCAGTAAGTCAATTAAACAATAGCCCATGTTCTGCTGTGACAGGGGGGGGGTTGGGGCAGTTAATGCCGCATACTACGTTATTTGTCTTTTACTGCTTAGGTTTATAAAATTACATATTTCTTCATCAAAAATTGTCTTTATGTTATATAATTATTTAATAAATTTAAAAATATATTTTAAAAATAAATAAATAAAAAACAAAAATAAAACAAAATATAGATGTAAACTACAAGTTTTAAAGTAAATAAAAAACTTTAAGCAAAAAAAAAAAGAAACTTTAAGCAAAATATGAATATTTCATCATACAGAAGAAATATATAAGTTACGTAATTAGTAATATATAATATTTAATATATAATATCTAAGTTATGTAATTTTTTGCTATTAGATGAATTTATTTCATTCCTAAGGGTAAAACCCCTTTTAAGGTCGGTTTCCCAATTAATGGTTTGGGTGTTTTACCATTTCAGACTCCTCAGGAAATCATCCTTCGTCATTTCAGTATATATGGATTGATGAAATATACATTAGAAAGTGTAAAAGCAGGTTTTTCTTCAGGGGCAGAACTCCATCGCTGTGCTCAGACTCCCCGCAGCAACTTGAAGCTATCAAATTCGAGTTATATTAGACCCAATAACATATGTAAAAGACACCAATATTGGCATATCAAACGATTGTATGTTACCTCCACCCCTCACCTACACCGGCTCCGGAAACTGTGGTGATCTGTATAAAGTGCCGTCTACATTTCTGACGTTCTTTTTTTCATCTTCATCCTTTCTTCTTTTTTTTCTCTCATGCACTGTGTTTTTCTTTAGACATCCTTAAGGGTGCTAAAAGCCCCAAACTCGGAATCTAAGGGGTCGTGAACATAGGAAAAGGTTGCGTTACTCGGTATATATATATATATATGTTTGTAACCAGATTTCAACTCTGGAACCGACAGAGGCTCCGGTGCAGTGCGCCGCATCATATGCCTTCTCCATCTCTACCTTGTTCTTATTTCCTTCTTCATCCACCCTTTATCTTCTCTTATGCGTTCATTGTCCTCCTTTATTCCTTTTTTTTTTTTTTTTGTTCGGAATATTTAAGGGGAGTCCTAAGACATCGTTGAGGATGCTGAAAATCCATAAATCGGATTTCTATGCGGTTTGAAAAATGATAGACACCTTACTAGGTCTATTTATACGTTTGTAACCAGATTTTCAACTATGACTCCGGCAACGACTCCGGTGCAGTTCACCACAGCATGAACCAACTCAGGCTCCGAGCTCTTCCAAGTCTTCCGAATCCATTCGGTGTATTCTTGCAACCTGTTGGAGCTTATTTCCTCATTAGCTTAAGGCCAGTATCCAAAGTTTAGGTGGGTTAGTTTCTTCCTTTTGGAGGCGAACGGCGTAACCCATGGGAGAAGGAAAGCAACTTTACCATCTATATGTGAGCCAAGATTGAATGAAACCCGAGATCTATTTTCTAAACCGCCCTTCAATTAAGCGAGAGGAATATCTCTGACTCGATATAATAATAATTATCACTATATATAGATATATATATATATAATATTATATATCATATATATTATATATATTATATATAATATATACTATACTATTATATGTTATACATTATACTATATAATTAATTTGATACTAAATATATATATTATATATATATACTTATATATATATATAGTATATATTAATATAGTTCATATTACTGAACCTACTAATAAACCGACACTACTAAATAACTATATATATATATATTAATATATATAATATATATATATATATATATCTACTATATATATATTACTAGTATATGTAACATAGTTATAATATATATTACTAGTTTTATACGTATATAATATATATACTACTTTATACCTATAAGTAGTTATACTCTAATACTAATAATAGATTACTTATATCTATATATATATATATATACTTATTAATATATATATAATACTATATTAGAATGAAGAGAAAAAAAGGTACTACATTTATTATACTTAAGTTCGAAAAAAAGGCAAAGAAGGATCGAAAGAAGGCAAGCGAGATAGCAAAGCGAAGCGCGCGAAGCGCGAGCGCTGCTGAAAGAAACAACCTTATTCAGAATGAGGACTATGGATAACACAAAGCTGTAGAGAACCTGAATCGTTTCGGGTAGACGATGGGTAGTTAAATCTCATTGAATATTTTGTTCAGTATTATTATAAAGGCTAAAACTAATTTAAAATTAGGAAATATTAAAATCGCTGACCAAAAAGTAGAAATAAAAAATATATTAAATATATTAAACATCAACTAAAGTAAATTAAAATAAAATAAATATAAATTATTATATATTATATTATAATATATAATATAATATATATATATATATTATATATATAATTATATTATATATACTATATATATATATTATATATATATATAATAATGATATATATAGTAGTCACTAGATCGGATAAAGGACAGAATCTACTAATATCAAACAACAACATCAAAACTTACCATACAACATTCTGGTGGCATTCCGTGCGTGTGTGTGTGTCACGAGCGTCATCCAACAACAACAACAACAACAAAAGGAACAATCAATATACGTCAAGTGCATTAATGCACATGAATGTATGCGCGCAATTACATAACTATAATCACTCCTGTAGTAAAATGAGTGCCACAGAGTGGTACATAAAAAATCGTGGTGCACGACTAATCGGCAAATTCTTGTTTCTCTACACTATAAAGGTAAAACAAGTGAACACTTTTAGCTGAAGATAAGATATGATGAATACTTATTAAATCACATTGATGAAAATATACATTTTAAAAATAGACGATGCAGATGACACGGTAAAAGGGATGAGCTCAAGCGGGTTAATCTAACCGGTACTTAACAATTTTCCTGTTTAATTAAAAAGAAAAGCAAACCGGCAGTTAACTCGTATGATAAAACCGAGAACCGTTAGTTAAAATGTACAAGTAATAAATAAAATTAAAACTAATCTAATTATGAAAAAAAATTTTTTTTTCAAGCAGCTTCACCTTACAAATATCAAATATAGATTGAAAAGGAAATTCTAATAAATTGATTAAACTGCAAATTAATTTCTTAAACAAGATCCATCTTAAATAGCAAAAGCTTTAATTTCGAGTGAGAGGGGTTATAAAAAAAAAAAAGGTTAAAAAGATATATATAAAAGGAAGTGAGAAGGCAAATATCCAAATTATTTAGAAAATTTAAGATATTACGAAATGTATTAAAAATGACATAAATTAAACTTAATTACTATTTTACGTCCTCTCGAAAATGAAATTTTCAAATTGTTTGAGAATTTAAACTTTATTTTAAAGTTTGAAATCTAAATAAAACTCTGTCTGTATCATTATAAACTGTTATTTAAAGTGAAATCAAATAAAACCAAAGTACCGTATGTAAACTTTTGATAAAACTTACAGTAATTTCTGGAATTTCTTCCAAAAATCTCTCCGAAACTGAAAAAAGCGCCTCTGGAGGCCATTCGTGAAACCAGTCGATAGTTGTGCAACTAATTATGGCGGGAAACTGTCTTGCTCGAACCCTGTAAGTAAATAAATGAAATTTAATGTTTATTATTATTATTATTATTATTATTATTATTATTATTATTATTATTATTATTATTATTATTATTATTATTATTATTATTATTATTATTATTATTATTATTATTATTAATTATTATTATTATTGTTTTTTGTTATTATTTTTTGGTACTATCAATATTATACTTATCAATTATTAATGATTTTATAATTCTTATTCATTTTTTTATTTTAATTTATTTTATTTTAGTTTGTTTATTATTATTTTTTTTTTAATTTTAATTTAATTATTATTATTCATTATTATTATTATTTATTATTATTAATTATTATTATTATTATTGTACAATACGATACTTTTCGATACAACAGGACTACGCTCTTATTACTTAAAATTGAATAAGCTGTAGGCTTTGGATGGCGATGAACTTGAAATGTTGGTTTAAAGTTTTGAGATTCAAAGAAGGCAATCAATATGCCAAATTATGTGATATACTCTCTGATACACAACAAATTAACATAGTAAAAGAAATAAATCCAAAATTAAAATAAATAGACAGAATTAACACGAACAATAAGGCAAAAATTATTGGAATCATACTTGACAAAATATTAACTTTATAAAGAACACAAAGGCATCATTAAATAAAGTAGCAATATATATATATATATATATATATAATATATATATATATATATATATATATATATATATATTTCATATAATAATTTAATTTTATAGTTATTTATATATATATATTGTGGTGTGTGTGTGTGTGGTGTGTGGTGTGTGATGTGTGTGTGTGTGTGTGGTTGTGTGTGTGTTGTGTGATGTGTGTATGTGTGTAAGTGCTGTGTGTGGTGTTGAGTGTGTGTGTGTATGTGTGTGTGTGTGTGTGTGTGTGTGTGTGTGTGTGTGTGTGTGTGTGTGTGTGTGTGTGTGTGATTGTAAAATTAACAAAATCCATCCCATTATATTTGCTGCGAAAGGTATAGCTCGCACATTCATCCCTACTTAATTTCTGCTTTCCGGTGTATGGCCACATCATGTCTAAAACACCACTCGCGCCACCATTTGTAGCAAATGCAAAAGCGAATTACTCTACTTAGGGGAACCAGAGATTTTATAGTCCATACGCCACCTCTATCCAAAAAACTTGGTAATAGTTCAGATTAGCGTAGTCTGACGAAATATCGATATTTTTTCCAACAATCGTTTTTTTTTAAATATCTTTCGTCCCCATGAAAGAGGACCAAAAAAGCGTTGCCAAATCTCCCTCATATATAAATATATTCCCTCTACCGATTTTTTTTATGTTTAAATTCTGTTTAGGACCCATTAAGCTTAGGTTATAATAACTTTTGTTAAGTATTCAAAGTAAATCTGTGTCTACTTAACAAAACCTATCATAACCTTACAAATTTGTCGAAAGTATAAAGAAATTATATATGAAGACAACGAATAACGTTGCTTATAAATATATCGTAATTGAGGCAAACTTTTATTATCAACATGTGGCAGGGTTGCATTATATCCATATCAAAACATCGATTACTTTTTTTAAAAAATATCGATTAATATCGATTAATATATTATAATTCGATCATATTCTAAAAAAAATACACATCATGAATCCATAACAACATCCGTGAGTTTCTAAGATCAAACCATGTAAACAATCAGAAAGAACTCGAATTTGCTCTTCGAAAAAAACAAAAATCTAAAAACTTACTAAGGAACGTCGCGCATTAAACTACACTTCTGTAATACTATACAATAACTTGCGGGATGAAATAAAATATGAAAGATCAATAAAATCGTATTGGAATAAAATCAAAAAATGTATAAAAATTCGTACTGAAACATTTCTATTGTAACTCTAATTATTATTAACTACTGATGTTTTTGCTATTTGATTTATTTTCGATTGCGATCATTACAGTATTAATAATATTATGCTCAATAATATCTATAGAATGGAATTTATATTATAATTCTTATCTGATTTAGTGTTTTTAATCTGCTTAAGATTTAGTGGTAGGGTATATTATCTTTATCCCACGAAGAGTCTAGTAGTGATATAATAACTAACTTAAAACATTATCATTATTAGTATTCACATAACAATTATGTTATATCATTAAAATTATTATTATTATTATTATTATTATTATTATTATTATAAGTTTATTATTATTATTATTATTATTATTATTATTATTATTATTATTATTATTATTATTATTATTATTATTATTATTATTATTATTATTATTATTAGTAGTAGTAGTAGTAGTAGTAGTAGTAGTAGTAGTAGTAGTAGTAGTAGTAGTAGCAGAAAAATATAATTTATAGAACATATTAAATAATTAAACTGTTCGTGAACAAACTATGTAAAATTAGCAAAATACACTCTTCTATAAATACTTCCACATTTACCATATCGTCTCTCAGTCTACATATAAATCCTCCTTTCTATCGTTTACAATAATTTATACAAGCAGTTATCTATAAATCTGCAAAACTCTACAATGATTTATTGCAAGAATTAAAAAATGAAATTCCATTAAAAGTATTAACACTCAAACTCCAAAAAATCTGTATTTCTATGTTTTATAATTGTTGTTGTTGTTGTTGTTGTTGTTGTTGTTGTTGTTGTTGTTGTTGTTGTTGTTGTTGTTGTTGTTGTTGTTGTTGTTGTTGTTTGTGGTTGTTGTGTTGTTGTGTTGGTTGTTGTTGTTGTTGTTGTTGTTGGTTGGTTGTTGTTGTTTTTGTTGGTTATTATTATTATTATTATTATTATTATTATTATTATTATTATTATTATTATTATTATTATTATTATTATTATTATTATTATTATTATTATTATTATTATTATTATATTATTATAATTATTATTATTATTATTATTATATTTATTTTGCAAGTTCTTTTCATTCTTCTGAATAATTCTTTATTTTCAGTAGAAAATTTATTAAAGACTATTCTAGAATAAAAAGAAGTTAGAGCCTTTAATATTATAGCAATATTTCGCCTGTATACTTCAGGTATGATCACGGTTAACTAAGTTTTATTCTGCTGTTGACTATCTTAAGAAATTAATAGATAATGAAAGTTGAAACATTAGTCTAATCTATTAAAAAAAATTAACAACCTTTACAATGGCAATATCTATTTCTCTAGAAATAGGTGAAAAATCCTAAATTATTAAAACAACTATTTTAAACGATAGTGAAAATGAATTACTAGAAAAAGGTTTGAACTTTGGCTTACACTCAAAAGATGGTACTAAGCAAATAGGAATTGAAAAACTTCATAATGATATTAAAAAAAAACTCAATCTAACAAGAATAATATCGCAATTATGAATGAGGAACTTTTAAAACTAAACCAAAAGTGTTTGGATAAAATAAAGAAAGACATAAGTCTCATAACAGGAACGATTTAGAAACAATTAATAATTTGAGTAAAAATGTTTCAATAGTTATTCAAAGACCTGATAATGGAGGTGGTGTCATATTTCGAATTAGAGATGATTACCAAGAGAAACTCAAAAAAACTTTTCTTCTATAAATCGAAATTTGTTATATGTTCCAAGAAAAAAGCAGACGAAGTTAAAAAATCTCTCAATATACTACCTAATAAAATTACAGATGAACATGTTAATTATAAAATCAAACAAATTGGTGCCTACAATATTGGACATCAGTACGGCTTGTCTAAAATCCACAAGAACTTAGAAAATCCTTCCCTGGCATTGTTACTCATTATGACATTGCACAGTAAATTATCAATATTGTTCGTCCATACTTAATTTAATAATTTATAGTAAAATCAACAGATGAATTTCTCTTACACATTAACGAAACAGAATTCCTTCATTGTGATTATATAGTATATCTCTCGATGTTGAAAGTTCATGTAAGAAACTACTACAAGCCGAGACGAATGTCCCCATATTATATTACCCGTGATCATTGTTCGGAGGATGACAGAAGTTATGTTGTGTATCAGTTTAATTGTAAAGAAGTATGATGTAACTCCCCGAAGGGGGGATACACAGCTAACACTTTAAGAGCCCGAATTATGCAACACAGTTATAAACCCACTAAAATATGGGAGCATTACACGACGGAACACAAATCCCCTCCTACAGTTGAAAATGCTAGTTGTTTTAAAATCTTTTTCTAGTTGGTAATTTCACCTATCTTATTATAGTATAATTCCTTTTTATTAAAAACTTAAGCTAGACTTAATGTGAAATTTAACGAAATGAATGTTTTTTTTGAATGTTTCAATTTTTTGCACATACACCTATGTATTCCTGATAATAGTTGTATTTGCAAATTAATGTAATCTTTTTGGATTTTTTTGAAATTATTTTTTTAACCACAATTAATGTTAAAATTTTTTTATATTTTATATTTTGAAATTTATTATTTTTAAACATTATTTTAGCTGTATCATAAATATTTAGTTAACCGTGATCATGCCTGGAGTATACAACCGAAATATTGATATAATATTGAAGGCTCTAACTTCTTTTTTATCTAGAATGTTTATTATTATTATTATTATTATTATTATTATTATTATTATTATTATTATTATTATTATTATTATTATTATTATTATTATTATTATTATTATTATTATTATTATTATTATTATTATTATTATTATTATTATTATTATCTATATATACATTTACTTATGCTGGAAGTTGTATAGGGTAAATTTTTGCTAATTTACGATCATATATTAAAATTTAGACAATGATTCAAAAACAATGTATGAAGAGGCCCCAAATAATCAGTGACAATCTTTCTCTCTCATTTTGGTTCGCTCTTGGTCTTGTCAAGACCAAATTATATTATATTTTTTTTTTTTTTTTTTTTTTTTTTTTTTTTTTTTTTTTTTGTGAAAAACTGTTAGTTTTTAAATAATACATTTTTATATTTTCCAACTTGAAAAATATAATCCATAATAAGCATGGATGGAAAAATCAATTTTATACAAAGTAATGAAATTTTATATTTAGTGTATTTATATTTAGTAACTGTTTGGAAAGCTGAAATTTAATATTCTTTCCTACTCGGCATAATCTCAATCATTTTCCATCGCATTCCAAATGTGGGAGGCAATGTATCAGATGTAATATATTAATGGAAGTAACTTGTAGTCTTCTTGAGCATAGGTAATAATATAAAAACATTATGGATCTCAATTATGAATATGTGTAAATCAAGGTGAGTAGTAGGGGTTGGGTTTTGGCTGCCAAATGTTCGCCTATCGGCGAATGTATTTGGCCCTTTTTTCGTGTGAATTTTTTAATTACCGTAGGAATTTCTACCCCTTCGATCGACGAAAAAAAACCGAAGGTTTTTTTTCGAAACAATAAAAAAAATAAATAAATAAATAAAAATAAATAAATAAATTAATAAATAAATAATAAATAAATAAATAATAAATAAATAATAAATAAATAAATAAAATTAAATAAAAAATAAATAAATAAATAAATATATATATATATATATATATATATATATATATATATATATATATACTACTATATATATATATAGATTAGATATATATATAGATAAATAACTAAATTATATATCTACTATATATTAAGTGTTCGCTATCTATCCCAACTCAACATTATTTGCTAAAGTACATAAATAGGAGATATATAACTGTATATGACCCCACAAGGCTTGTACCGCCACCGCACCGCACAGCACCCACACCGCTAAGCACCGTACCGCACAGCAACCGCACGCACCGCACCGTCACCGCACCGCCACGCCGCACCGCACCTTCACTTAAAAACGGATAGAGTTTGCTACATGGTATCTCTTCCAATTTAACAACCCCATAGGGGTGACGTAACCTCGTCGAGACGAGGGTAACGAGGCCATGGCCATGCACCCCATAGGGGGGTGCTGACCCCCCCTAAAAATTGAAATGATCGTAGAAGGTTGAAATTTGGAGATAGTATAGAGGAGGAATGAGTAAGTAGGATACGGATCAGGATTCGGATCCGGCACCGGCTCCGGTGCTTGCTCCGGTGCGGTGCTGAGTTAAAATATTTTTGTTATAATAATCTTTTTCACATTGGTAACAAAATATATGTTTATAAGGTCATATAGATTTTCGAAAATGATGGTTTGAAGACCCTGCGAGAAGAGTTCCGACAGCTGGCTGCAGGATCTCCTAGTTTGTGTCATCGCTTCGGCGAGTTGTGGACGGGAACGTGCGGAATGGTTCAGCAACCGCAGCGCGATCGCGCGCGCCTTCGATTCGGCGTCGGACTCATCGGGCGTCAATTCCGCGGTCCGTGCTCTGCTTCAATAAATTTTATAATTTTTCAGGCTTTTACGAGTGAGCTTTTGTTTTCAACTTAATTTTTTTTTCAAAATTTATTATTTTTTATTTATTTTTAATTTATTTTTGTTTTTACTAAAAAATCTTTTATGCCTTTCAGTTGTATAAACGGTAAACAATTACGTTGTTACATACCTAAACAGTAAATCAGAAATCAGTAATCAAACTGCCCTCTCCACCACCCTTCTGTCCATCCGTGATCTATTGATCTATTGATTCAAGTCATATTTTTACTAAAATTGTTATGTTTTACATACCCTAAATCAGTAAATCAGAAATCAAACCATCATCCAAACCCCCTCCTTACCCATCAGTGATCTACTGATCTATTGATCTATTGATTCAAGTCATATTTTTTACTAACATTGTTATGTTACATACCCAGATCAGTAAATCAGTAAATCAAACAAACCATGTCACACTGCCCATCATACCCTTCTGTGAATCTATTGATCTATTGATCTATTGATCTATTGATCCATTGATCTATTGATTCAAGCATATTTTACTAAAATTGTATGTTTTTACATACCCTAAAATCAAGTAAATCAGTAAAATCAAACTGCCCTCTCCAACACCCTCCTACCCTGCTATTATTGATCTTATCTGATCTATGATCTATTGATTCTATGATCTATTGATTCAAGAGATATTTTTCTATAGTATAAATAAGTTCTTTGGTTAAAAGTAGGAAAGGAAAACAAGATTTATTTTTTTTAAAGCGTTTATAACATAAGTTGTAACTACATATTTTATAACATATAAATTTTTAGCATCAAATATATTTACAAGTTTATTAAAAGAAACATTATTTTAAAAAACATATAATGAAATAAAAATACAGTATACACAACATAAATTAGAACTGATAGGTTGTACAGAAAAACATAAGGTCTTAACATATGAAACATTCATTATATTTTAAAAAAGTTGTTACATAATGATACTAAACAGTAAAATCTAATGCAGAGGAGTTGCAAGGAAATATACGAACATTATTTTGATTTTTATACACTGCTATCCCAATGTCCATTGTTCGATGCATTCGCCGAGAGAAGGTTGAAGATAAGACCTGAGTTCGGTATCCAATTTCACAGAGCTAAGGTTCATTTACAGGCGTAATACACCTAAATAATCTTCTTTCGTTTCTTAAAGGCATTTTATATTTCTTCTTCATTCATCGTCTAATAATTCAAGATTATATTGCGTACTCTGTCAATCTCGATGGGTTTGAAGATGTTCCAAATACACCAGAACTGAGATTGAGGATGTCAAACTTTGTCAAAATTTGAGACTCAACCCTAATGTTCCTTTGCTTAGTTATATGAGATGATAAAGCATTACAAAGCTGAAAGATCAGCTGTGAGATCTCGTATGCATAGTAACATATGTTTTTCAGCATAAGTTCTGAGAATCAACACTGTACCGTTATCGCATGCAAGATACAGTATTAGCAAATAAATCGTAAAAAGACGCGAACATTGAGAATGGGAGTCTTCATATATCATCTCATAATCACGACCGTTTGGTTGACCATTCACATGCAAACTGATACCCCTAAGGCCGAAATGGGTAAATTTAAAGGGGAACTTTCCATAGTTTCCAGAATAAGCATCGTGTCTACAAATTCCTTATTATTACCTTCTGAAGGTAAGCTATCCATTGAACGAGTGTTAGGTATAGTTAATACTCGATTAATCCTTGGGTTAAAGTTTAAAAGTTTTAGTCTCAATTCTCTGATTTCTTGGATATTTGCTGTATCGGGCTCAAAAAGAGATTTTCTCTATGTTTCCATATGTTAATGGGAGATAATTTCACTTTACGGTACATACTAGATAAGCATCCAGTTAATTTAAAGAGTAGCTTTGGAGCGGTAGTTGTGTGCTAAAAGAGCGCTTTAAACATTAAGAAGCCAATTCAGGCTGTGATTCTAGTTAACCTTGATGCGGAGTGCCCACTGATGATAGAATAAGTCTTCTGAGGAATATATCACCGTTGCTTACCCGTCCATTAATATTCATACGTGTTATTTTCATACAGACTTAGCAGCGTCGGTTCTATGTGTTTCTACATTCTTTTAAATTGTAATATCCGCATGATTGCAGATGAGACTCCTTCGCATCTTGAGAATATTTTAGTAAAGTTTCCATATAACTTCGATAAGGGTAACTTGCAGCTGATGCTCCTAGAGATGTTTCTTTAAAAACACCTCAAGTGATTTAAACACGCTGTACAGGAATTTGTCTCGGAGGTACCACTACGTGATCGGCTTACCTGTTGAGATTCTGAACCATCTTCGTTTACTAACTTAGTCTTCAGATATAAAAAAACCACATTCGAAGGGTCACAAGATATGGTCATAAGTGCCTGGGTATTGAATTCGAGAGGTTAGCATCAGTATTGTGTGATCGCAATAAGTTCTGAACGGTAATTACTAATAAAATTTGGGACTCACCCGCTGATCTGTGTAGGTTTCACTGAGAAGAGATCCAATTTCACTCTTACAACAGTTCTGGGCTGAAGGATGAGGAAATCACATGCGTTGCAGGTTGCAGTTCGTCTTGACGTATAATGAAGACGAGATTCTGGTTTTAAACCTCCTTATATAGAAATAGTGACAGGTTGTCATATTTTATTAAAAAGTTACCACTTATCATCTTTACATGAGCAAACACACAAAAACACTTTTTCTTTAATGTCCCTTTCCTATTCCTCTTACATGTTTTTTACGGCGACCATACACCTTGACCCGTCATTCTTACGTCGTATTTTTTCGTTCTTAAAACATCATCTAACATGTCATCAGAAGCATCGGCTAGTCGACGTTTTACAGCTGTTCGAGGGTCGACACCTCCCAAATCCTGGAAAGTATCTATACCTGTCCTAGCTGCTTTTTTTAGCGGAGATATTTGCCTCCTGATTTAAACAAAGGATAGCACGTCTGAACAACGCAGCCAAGCAAAAAATCCACCTAAAACATATCCCCTCTGCATTCTTGAACCCCTGAAGACTCGTTCTCTTTCCATTATTATTATTTAACGGAGCTTCCTTCTAACGTGTACTTTACACACTGCTGTCCCAACTGTGAATGGGTATGGATTACCTTTAACGTCTCTTATATAAATACGAATCGAGCTCAATTGGGTCTTACTCAACTGTAAGTAGTGAACATTAGGAAAACTTATGACTCTATTACCTTTAGGAAATTGAACTACTCTTAACAAAAGAGGCTTAGTATTCTACATACTGATGGTCTATAATTATCGTATAAACATTTAGGCCATACCAGGATCTGTGAAACATCTCTAGAAGGCAGTGCCATACAAAAAATAATGAACTCTCGCGTGTCATTTTTGCAGACATACTCTTCCATCGTTGGTATATAACGTATTAGATCCTTAAGAGATGGTTTGATATTTTTCAATATTGAGTCTGCATGCGAGTAATGACATTTACGCAAACCATGCTGCAAATGGGAAATAAATAAACTTCTAATCTTTCAGGTTCACATGAGTTTGAGATTTTTAGACGGATAACACGTTATCATTAACGGTCTTTATTACACAAGAAACACTAAATCTTACATAATTGACTTGTTTTCAGATATTGTTATTTAGGCCTATGAACACATCTAGTAACCTATTCGGTAAGACCCCGACTTATGAAACCTATTTTTCATAGAAATATTCGTATTCCGTCATGTTGGATAATGTATGTCTTAGCTTTAATTGTTTAATACATCTTTTAAAACATATTCAACGTTTCATAAATATTATAAGGCAGGGGGGACTCTGATATATTTTCAACAGATGCGTCAAGAATTATTTCACTTAATCCTGCTTCATAACATTCTCGATCAAAAAGTTTATAGGGTTTCTATACATGACTTGTCTAGGTCCGCTCTTTTATTAAGCAGGATTAAGATCCATAGAAGCCGATGAGGCAACGTTAAATAGAAATGATCTCACTCTCCATGTTCACAAAGAAAACTGATCAATGTTTCTTAATTCCAAGCACTTATATAACTATTAAACTTCATTTAGGATAGCCTACCCATTTGACAAGATACGTTATATTTTAGCCTTTCCCTTAGATCCGTAATATTTTATTCTATTTTTATACTCGTGACTCTTAGGAATCAAACCGCATTTTTTCTGTATTTCCTGTTTATAGAATCCTCCTTTTATTTTTTCACCGTCTAAATCATCTAGATTAGTATAATTTTAACTGTCTCTAGGAAATTCTCTGATGGTATCTACTTTAAAACTTCTCTTGACCATCCAGATTTCATAACCTTTTCTGAAACTTTTCATTTTTATTAGACACACTCACATATCTCCAGCTTTAACACCCGTGTTATCTTTTATTTTTCCCTTTGTGTCTATAGGTACAGAAGGTTTTGTCTCCACCATCTCTACAGGGGTATTCTTAAGTGTTCTATGATAAGACCGATTATAGGAGTAAGCCAGGTCTTCTAGTATATCGAAATATTTAAATGTATTCATCTTTGTGAAATACCTATGCATTCTTTCTTTTATAGTTCTTTGTACTCTTTCAACTATTGCGGCTTTATTAACTGAAAATGTGTTGTAATACCCTATGTCATACTCAGTAACTATTTCTTGAAACTCTTTGCCTAAAAATTCTGTACCCTTATCTGTCCACATCATTTTGGGATATCTGCCATCCTTATTTATAATTTCTCTGACTGCTGTAGCAACAGTCTTTGATTTTTTATCTTTTAAAACCCTTAACCATAAGTATCTGGAATATACATCTATCACAAAAAGAATATATTGATACCCCTCATTGTAAGATTTATATTTTATCATATCTGTCAAATCTAGCTGCCATACGTTATCTAAATGTGGGGCTATGGTTTTCCGTGTAGGAAATTTTTTTCGTATCGGTTTATGAAGGGTAAAAGGCACCTCACCTAAATATTTTTCAAGTTTCTTTTTTATAATTTGAGGAAAACTTTGAAGCAAACCTTGAAAAAACCACCATAACTGGATGGCTGTTTCACATCAAAGTAATATTTAATCGACGCCTCCTTAGGCTCCATGACTCACAATGACATTAACAATAAAAATTATATCATTTTCATCTTCTGAAAGGTGATATAAAAAAACCAAATGTATATGAAATATTTTATTTTAACTACAAAATAATATTAAAACTATTTTAAATTACAAGTCTTAAAAAAAAACATGGCAGATGTATACAGAAAGATGAAAATAGCTATATATACATTATTAAATTACAAACAAATACAATCATAGTAAAAAAGCCACAATAAATAATAGAAAACTAATCCATTTTGACAGCAGATGTTGGTTTTTTTCTTATTCTACCTGCACTTGAGCGTAATGTGTTTCTGCTTAGCAACTTTTTAATCTGTCCGATGCAAAAGAAGTACCAGAAGGACTCGCATCTGGTCTAGGAGATATTGGAATATTATCCAGATCCGCTAATCTTTGTTTCATTTCTGGATAATGTGCTCGGAAATTTAATAGTCTGAAGTTCTTGTTTGATCCTATTCCAGCCTGTTACAGGAGCCTTCTTCCAATCACGCGAGAGATCGGATATCAAATCAACAATATTCGAACCAGCTATTGTTTCTCCGGTCAATAATGATTTGCCCGAGCGTAGTCCATGTAATCTGATCTTTTAACAATTATTATTACATAGAGCTAAACCCGTTTTCTTATCTCATGGTAAGCTTTCCTTGAGTACATGTTTAAAATATCTTCTCTCGCACTTCAATTCTTAAGTATCTGCGCTGGAGCTGAATCTTCTTAGGTGAATTTAATACAACTTTTTAGATCTACTAATTTTTGTATAGCATCTTGGATTTAGGATTCTTTTTTCATGAATCTTAAACATCAGAAGTTTAATATGTCGATACAATTCCTTACTCGTAATTATTTATTCTGCTCAACTTGCTGATTCATATAACTCAAAAGGCTGCTGTTGGCAGCAACTTGCTGATAAGAGGGTTATAACCCGATCTGATGCATTTGGGGTTTGATTGAGTTTGTTCGGAATGGTTGTTGTTGTTGAGCGTAGCTGGCTGTCTTCTGTGGCTGTTTTGTCTCGCTGTTGTGGCTGTTGTTGTTGTTTGCTTTTTTGTTGCATGCTGTTGTTGTTGGTCGTTGTGGATGGTGTTGTCTGTTGCTGTTGTTGTATGATGTTTTGTTGGTCTTGTTGTTGTTGTTGAGGTGTTCCTGTGTTATATTTCATCTTCTGTAAATCGCCTTGTAGGGTAAAAAACCGAACTACCTTCTTTCACTACAATGAGCAAGCCACTATTAGTTATCGAAGGGCGCATCTATACGGAAAAGAGAAAGGTAGAAACACCCTCCGCCTTTCTGTAAACTTCTTTTTTATTTTTAAGATTTCTTACGTACCAGCAAGTTTTTATACTCCATGCTTCTTATGCACCGACGCCAGTTTAACCTTCTGAGGTCTGTTATAAAGGATACATTTCCGTTTTATTAAAGATTTAGGCCATACTTCTGCTATACATTGTATGAATTTTCATCTTCACAGATCAGCTTACGTTTTTCATGGAAGGTTCTAGGTTTTTAAATTTCTCATTAAAGACGGTAAAGAATCTGCTACTAGAGTACTCATTTTTCAGGTATGCATATACCGTCTCAATCTCTTAGGTAAGATATTTGTACGCAGTAACAACACTCTATGCGGTTCTTGGATTAAGCTCACAGAGTAAATAACCGTTAGGTATAGAGATAACTTCTTTATATACTTTTAGAAACTCTTTACGTGAGTACGGGAACATTTGGAGTAGCTACAACATTGGACCTGAGCTCATATCCCATCTTGTCCGAAATACATTGATGTAAATACTGTGTAGTTTAGAGACAGAATACTCATATACATCTTCTGATGAAATATATTGTGGAAGCAAGAAAAAAGTTGTGACTGAATGAAGTTAGTAAACTGGTGAAAGTTTTCTGTGGTAGATCCTCATTCAATTTGTGAATCAAATTATCAAGGATTATAATTTTATACCCTGGGAAAACATTGAAGAGCTTTTATTTCATATAATAAACCTTCGTGAAATTGAAATATAAATCTTTGTAATCTTTAAACTTTCTGGTAAACACGGTAGCTTGTGAGCACCATATGGATATTTAACAGGACTTGTTTCGAGATCTCAACCTCTTTTAAGAATATTATAGCAGAAAAGGTTTCCCGCAACCTGGTAGGACCAGACACAAGAACACGTAGCGGGGAGACGGAAACATAAATTTACCAACGTTCACATTCTAGGTTGACACCCGAACATTAATGAATAAAAAAAGGTTTGCATTTATGTTATTAAACGCTTTTAAAATAAAAAACTTTATATTTTCTTTTCCTACTTTTAACCAAAGAAGAACATTTACTACATAGAAAAAGTATGACTTTGAACTCAATTAGATCAATAGATCAATATATGCATCAATAGATCATAGATGGGTTAGGAGGGTGGTGGAGAGGCAGTTTGATTACTGATTACTGATTTAGGGTATTAAAAACATAACCAATTTAGTAAAAATATGACTTGAATCAATGGTTCAATAGATAATTAATAAATATATCAATAGATCACGGATGACAGGAAGGTTGGTTGAGATGGTTGTTTGATTTACTGGCTTACTGATTTTTACTGCTGTAGGGTATGTAAAACATAAACAATTTTAATAAAAAAATATGACTTGAATCAAATTTAGGTCAATAGATCAAATAGATCAATAGATCAATAGATCACGGTATGACAGGAGGGTAGTGGGGTGATTGGTTTGATTTACTGATTTACTGAATTTACTGATTTAGGGTATGTAAAAACATAACAATTTTAGTAAAGAATAATGACTTGAATCAATAAGATCAACTAGATCAAATAGTAGATCAAATAGATTCAATAGTCATCGATGGACAGAAGGGTGGTTGGAGAGTTGTTTGATTTACTGAATTTACTGAATTTACTGACTTCAGGCGTATGTAAAAACGTAAAATTTTACGTTATAAACATGAAAAGCATAAAAAGATTTTTGTAAAAACAAAAATAATTAAAAAAATAAATAAAAAAATAATAAATTTTTTCTGTTAAAAAAAATTAAGTTTGAAAAACAAAAAGCGTCACTTCGTAAAATCTGAAAAAATATAAAAAATTTATTAAAAGAAAAACTGAACACATTTGCGTTCTCGCGGTGGTTTCGCGCCGGTTTCGAGCCGGATTGCGCCTGCGGGCGCACCACGTCAAGCCCGGGGCCAAGCTGTCGCGAACTCTTCTCCAGGGTCTTCAAAACCATCAGATTCGAAATCTTGACCTTATAAGGCATATTATTTTGATACCAATATTGTAATATTTAAACAAATATTTATAACTCAGCACCTCACCGGAGCAAGCAAGCACCGAGGGCCGGTGCCGGATCCGAATCTGGATCCGTATCCTACTTACTCATTCCTCCTCTATACTATCTCCAAATTTCAACCTTCTACGATCATTTCAATTTTTAGGGGGTCAGCCCCCCCCCTTCAGGGGGGGATGCATGGCCACGTAGCCTCGTCTACGAGGAGGTTACTCATGGTCTATAGGGTTGTAAATTTGAAAGAGATACCATGTAGCAAACTCTATCCGGTTATTAAGTGAGGTGCGGTGCGGTGCGGTACAAGCCTTGTTGGGGCCATATACAGTTATAATATACTATTATATATATATATATATATTATATATGAATATATATAGTAATATATATATATTATACTATATAATATAATATATATATATATATATATATATACCATATACAGTTATAATATATATATATTTATATATATTTATTTATTTATTTATTTTTTATTTAATTTTTATTTATTTATTTATTTATTTATTATTTATTTATTATTTATTTATTTATTAATTTATTTATTAATTTATTAATTTATTATTTATTTTTATTTATTTATTTATTTATTTTTATTGTTTTCTTTTAAAAAAACCTTTCGGTTTTTTTTCGTCGATCGAAGGGCGAAAATTTACCACGGTTATTTAAAAAATTCACACGAAAAAAGGACCAAATACATTCGCCGATAGGCGAACATTTGGCAGCCAAAACCCAACCCCTACACTAAGTGTGGAATACTCTGAAAGTTTTTATTAAAATCCTTTTGTTTTAACAGCAATTGTTTTAAAAAGAACAAAATATTCTTGCCATAAAATAGGACAGAAACAAACACAACCCCATGTTAATATTAAAAGGCACTATTGTTATATTTGTTGAAGAAACTTTGATAACCCTCGTACCTTAGAGTTGAACCAACGGTGAGAAACAAAAGAACAATTTTCAGATTCCTTCGAACTCGTCAAGTGAAGAAAGCGCCAACAATTTTCCCTGTTATCTGGCATACCAGTACTCTTCACACTAAGTAAGACCACTGATTTAATTAATAACAAATATAAATTTTGACAAAGAAATTTTCAATAAAAGGATATATGCTTTAAAAGGATTTTAAATATATAAGATGAACAAATCTTGATGAAGTTATTTTCTTAAATATTCTCAATTTTGTATTCTTCATCTGAAAGAAATTAAAAATAGGCCTAACTTATTTTAAAAATTTTTTAAACTATGAATTTTTGAATCACTTCCATAATTAGTGCAAGCAAACTTTCGAAACTGAAAAGGTATTATTGAGGTATCAAAAATGTGTAATAAAAAAGTCAGAAATTTTAAATATCTAATAGTTATTTTTTATTTAACAAATAATTGATTTTTTTTTATATATATAAGGATATTAAACAAATTTAATTTAAATTTTTAAATAACAAACATTTCTACAGTTAGAGGCCACAAACATTAGCCATATTATTAGCCCTAATAAAAAAATGTTAATTGAACGCATACAAG